>JANHZT010001742.1:68022-84932 GCA_032468215.1 Stegonotus admiraltiensis | reverse complement strand
ATTTGAACTTGCAGTAATTGCAAGCAGCAGATGTTAATAACAGTGTTTTAGTCCACTGTACTACCAGGGCTCCTCATCATTATTTCTTTTATAATGATCTTTTTAAAGAGCTTTATACATGGAAGTTGATGTTTTATTGTTTTACAACAATGTTAATGTGCGAAGAAAGATGACTGGATGTCCCTCATTCATATGACTGGACACCAATTTAATCCCCGTAGAGGTAGCAAAAGAAAAATCTACAGAATAGATGAAAAACTGTTATCCCAAACCAAAAACTATATTCAGGGGGTAAAAAAAGAGATCTTATTCCCATATGCATACTTGATCTTAAAAGCTATGAGAGTTTTAGAGGCCCTTTTTGTAAATTTGCAACTTGCCTGAGGGTTGTGTGGGAGTGGAATACTGCAGGCTCTGAGATGGAGAAAAATGAGAAACACGTTAAAGATAAATGGAACAGTTCTTTAAACATTAGAAAGTAGATTGGTAATTAAGACCAGCTCTCCAAGTCCAAAACCACAAAAGTTAAAAAGGGAAAATACTTCCAGAATTGCATATTACACATTACATTTTATATTTAAAAAAATCTTCAGTAAAATATGTTTTATTCGATAAAGCCTATAGCCAAAAACTTTTACATTTTTTTTATACTTGTTGTCTGTAGAAGATAGTGGGCTCAAATCAGGATGCCCCAAAATGGGGGGGGGGGAATGCTAACAATGCAGCTTTAATTTGGTCAGCCATACTCGGATTTTTCACAAGAATAAAACCGTTATTTTACTGTTAAGCAAACTTTGCTCCCCTGCGCTTTTCAGCCTTGAAAGACAGCCTTTGACTTCATGAAAATGACCACTGTAAATTGTCCAGAGCAAAGAAATGTCACATGGCCCTATCAAGTATCTCTAGAATTAGAGTACCAGAGAATTAGAAGGCCACTAAAGTCCCATTGCCCCATTCAATAGAGGAAACTGAACTTAAGCATCTCCCCAAAGATAGTTGTCTAGCCACCTCTGCAAATAGATAGACTTTTTAAACAGAAATAAAAGCTGCAAGGAGCAGGGCGTGATGAATATGATTCAATTTTCTCATATGATTGGATATGATCGTCTGGTTCTGATTTAATGTGGGAGCTCTGGACTGGACCTATCTCTCTGAAAACACATTAACACATTTTTTTGTGAGACAGGCTACACTTACTGTAACTGATATTTAAACTTGAATTTTTATACTGCTTTGTAAATTAATACAAACACAAGTTGTAGAGGCAGTGTGATCTAGTTTTAGCTTTGTGACACCTCACCTTTGAGTCAACAATGAGCTGAAGTACAACATGCTTGGGAGAGGCTCTTTACAACAGCAACATATACTTGGGTCTGAATTAGATATTATACCATGCAGGACTCTACGGTACCTATATACTACTAAAATTCTTATTGTCATGATCTTTAATTAGGCAAAATGCTGCATCATAGAGCAACAGTTTTTGAACTGAGGCACTTTAGATGGGCTAACTTACAGAATGTGGCCTAAATCTGGGACCCATAACTCCTGAGGGAATTGAATTTGGGGAAACTTTCGGCTGCTTCAGTGCTACTGGCTGCTGCTGAACTTACTGGACTGTTGCTGTGGTCATGTGGTCTTCGTTTTCATTGTTGCATGACAGCCAGTCTCAAAATGTTCCCAGCCAATCTCACAATCCCTTGCTCCCTCCCCACCCTGCAGCAGCCACTTACCCTTCCTGGGAAGGGAAGGGAAGGGAAGGGAAGGGAAAAGAGAGTATTTCTGATACTCCCTGCCAGTTTCTCACAAGGAAACTCAAGGGGAAAGCTAGCAAGAAGTAAGAAGTCATTCCCACTCCCACTGCCCCCCCCCTTTTTTTTTTGCCCACACATGCTCATTCTGTTTAGGTAAGGCAATATCTCTAAAATGATGACCTAACAAAAGGCACAGATTGTCTGATTCAGATTAAAGTGTGGGTGGGATGGGAATGGTACAGAGCTCACAACAGGATTAATGTAGCAGTGTAGACAGCTCTTTAAAGCAGTTACATCTTCTCTTTGGGATCACCTGCTGGTTCTCTGTATCTGTGATATGATCCAGGTAAAAGATAGCCTTGATCTAAGTTATTAGTGGCAAGTACTACTTGTGTGTACCTACACATTCTTTTAAGTACCTTCATATTCAAAGCACTGAAAGGCATTAATATGTGCTATTCATCAATCCTATCCAACCTAATGATCTCCAGATGTGTTGGACTCAGGGCCAAATGATTTTGTATATGTCACACCATCATGAAGCAAAAGATGTACTTTACATAATTAGCATTTATATAATTTAAATAATTAACATTACTTGCATGGTGGTATTATGGCAAACGTGATATCACTGTGGCTTCTACTAGACACCTAGTATGATTGGGCTTTAGTTCATGTAATCTGTAAATCAAGACTACATAAAAATAGATTTTAAATTAATTTACCTAATTTGTTCATAAAAAAATCTTGGAAGTTTCTGAGGATGGGACATCATTGGACTTCTTTATTTGGCTGCTTAATTTCAAAGTTTAAAGGGGCTGGATAACCATATTTAGAGAGAAATATAGGAATGTTTTGTACGAGAGAGAAAGAGTAAGAAAGCACAGCCATATCATGTACCATATGTAAGGAATCGCTTGGGTTATGAATTCATATATTGACTCCAAACTTATACATGGCTCACAATGATTTTATTCTTATAGCCTGCAACTAACTTTCATTTTAACCTTTACTTGCCTGCTGGTGAAGGTTACCAGTTTTAACTTCCTTTCAAAACTAAGCTTTCCAGGCAGTGCTATGGTGGCACAGTGGTTAGAATGCATTACTGTGGACTACTTCTGCTGACTGCTGGCTGCCAGCATTTCAGCAGTTTGATTCTCAAGGTTGACTCAGCTTTCCATCCTTCTGAGGTCTGTAAAATGAGGACCCAGATTGTTGGCGGCAAGATGCTGACTCTGTAAGCCACTTAGAAGTTGTTTCTGTAAACTATGAAGTGGTATATAAGTCTAAGTGCTAAGTTTATAATATAACTGGAGTGGTACCTTCAGTCTTAGACTACTACAACTTGGGACCCAGGCTTAAATCCCATTTCAGCCATGTTTTATTTTATAATCTATTTTTCAACACGATGAACCTCTTAGACTAAATTCCCAGCATTTTCAGCCAAATAATTTTTGGCTCTGGAAGTTGTGATGCAGGAATATATAATGACCATGTCTGGTAGCTAAACAAATTAGAGTGGAAAGAATGCACATGTACCTATTCTTTCTTTGGTCCAAATATCTTTTAAAATGATTACATATATATAAAAAAAACAATATGTTGTCTTAATTCTTTTTTAAAATTTATTTTTATACCCTTTTTTTTTCCCTCTTTAAGCTTCGAAATGCAATGGTGAATCGGAAAACAGGAAAATTCTCCATGGAAGTGAAGAAAACAGTGGACAAAGGGGTATTTTGTATAGGCAATTCTTTTCCAACAAAATGTAAAAATAAAATTATATACTTGTGTTTATTAGATGTAGATGAATTTTGAATGTTTGCATGTCTCTCTGTTATGCTATTATTAATCTTGCCCTAGATTAAATGTTTACTTTTTTTTTAATTCAAACCTGCCAAACTTTTCATATTAAGCTTTTTTTCCCCTCTCTTAAATCTAGAAGCGAGTGTTGGTGATGACAAATGACTACTATTATACGGATATCAAGGGGACCCCTTTCAGGTAAAGCAGCTCACAATAAATGGAATATTTCATCGGGCTTATTGCAATCGCATTTCTACAGGACTCATGAGCTCATTAAAAGCTCATCAGAAGAGGCTGACAATAAAACGTCCCTGAATGATGCTGAAAAGAGCAAGGGAAATAGCTTTCCAGTGTGCTTTTTTCAGGTTTTATTCAGAGACGGAAAATTTTTGAAAGATAAATTGCCTGGCCATATCCCAGACCTGTCATTCAGAAGGCACTCCATTCTGTGCTCTGTTAAGAAACTTGCTTCCTATCTCCAGCTGAATTTTCCCTGCCATTGATGAAAACCTGCACAGGTTCTTGTACAGGGCTAAAAGAAATGCATTTGTATGCACGCTGCAGATTAGGTGTGGCTAAAAGAATATTACAAATGCACACTTCTAGGACACTGGCACCTTCATTATAAATCTGTAGTCCCCATCACTATCTACAAGCAGTTCCTTTTGCCTCAGTCACACATACTCAAAGGCTCAGAGAGTCACACACACACTCAGAAATGTTATTCATTTGTTATAAGCAATTACACGAAGCATAAACACATCTTGTACTCAAAAGAAGGAAGAATGACTGCAGTGTTTCACTAAAACGTTTCCCATCCACAAAATAATTAAACAATATCCAGACTAGTAACACTGATCCAATGATGCAACACTTAGTGATCGTAGATGCACTAGCAAATAAAATGATTAGAATTTATTTATACAGAGCTTAGTTTTACATATTCATGGAATGCCTGTTCCGGTAACTGAACCACAAATCAAATCCAAAACACGACGCAGTCCATATGCAGTTCTTTTCGTAGTGTAATTCTGCCTTTAGTGAGCAGGCTGGAGTTCATTTCTGGCTGCGACACTGACAGGCACCCAAGACTGTCTACTTCTGCAATAAACCAGGACCGCTCAACCAGACATTAGAGCTCAAACATATGCACCGATTGGGGATTAGTCAGGTGGTAGGATTGATGCCAAGAGGACCATACTAACTTACACTGGAGATAAGACTACATTGTTTAGGCAAGGTCCATAGGAGGCCTCGGTAGCCCATTCAGGTGAACATAGCCCAACATCTAAAACTCCTTTACTATCTAGGGAGATTCCATAAGCTACCATTTTGGAAACTTTCTGTATGAAGTAGTTGCACAGAAAACTCAAGGCTCTTCTTTCAGTTCAAGCATGAATTCTCCTGATGCTTTGGAGCTATCATTCCACAAGGCAGATATTCATGAAATAGATGTGAGTCCAGATGCAGAAAACTGTTGAACCGTCAGTGCAATTTCTTCTCTTTTCTCTTCTTCTTTGTCAATTCTCCTGTCAAGTGTCTAACTTTCTCATGTTGTCTTCGTTTGAGAGCAGTAGATGTGATTTAAAATTCCACACATAACTTTTGCGGCATATCTCCAGATTGAAGAATTTGCTGAACCTTACTTACATAAAATTGGTATCCAATTCACAAACGGGATCAGATTCCAAAATGAGAACAATGTGCTTTTACTCTATTGGTCTCTTCTAGTCACCTGTACTACAGGTAGTCCTCAATTTACAATGGTTCATTTAGTGACCATTCAAGGTTACGATAACACTGAAAAAGTGACTTAAGATGATTTTTCGCACTTACAACCGTTGCAGCATTCCCTTGGTCACGTGATCAAAATTCAGACGCTTGGCAGCTGACTCATATTTATGACAGTTGGAGTGTCCCTGGATCACGTGATTCCATTTTGCGACAAGCAAAGTCATTAGGGAAGCCAGATTCGCTTAACAACTGGGTTACTAACTTAACAGCAGCAGTCATTCACTTAACAATTGTGGCAAGAAACTTCATAAAATGGGGCAAAACTCACTTAGCAAATGTATCACTTAACAACAGAAATGCTGGGCTCAGTTGTGGTCATAAGTCAAGGACAACCTATACAGTTAAATCAGTACTTTCAAAAATGTAAGAAACATTTTAAAAATGCAACAATTATTACAACCCTCCATAGTGCTGCCCTTAGTATTTTATGGGAAAGAGCCCATGGCAATACTGTTTCCATCACAACAATATTAAGCAAGGTTAACATATGTAACCAAGAAATTACTCCAAGTGTGTCATTAAGCTCCGATTTTCACATTCTTGGATTTCCTTGCTCTCAGCAGCTCTGCTAGCTCTTAATACTATCAGTAAGGATCATTTTCCATACAGATGATTTTCATTTGTATGAAAACAGCCTCCTCCTCTACAAGCCTATGGGCAGATTCTACTCTTGGCTGAATAACAATGACCTTGGTGAGTGTTCATTTTCGTTTGCCAGAGAGAGCAGGGGTTATTGCACCCCTAATAAATACACACAGTCCGTTGCTGCTGGCACAACAAACATAAAATGGCATCAAAGTGGATGGCTGGCCAAGACGTGCAACCACCAAGGTCTTAGAAACAAAACAAAATTGTTTCTAGAGCAGGAATTAAAACCTTAGGGAGTAATTATCTTTTCCTGTATTTTTCTAGCTTTGTTTATGCCACAGTTTTTATGGTCTGCTTTTTGTTTATCTGCACAGTTTAGGTGTGGCTCTGTCTAGAGGACATGGCAAATATTTTTTCAGAGGGAACGTGACAATAGAAGAAGGTAATACTTGATTGACTCAATCAGATTCCCATAAACCATATTATTGTGATGATAATAATGAACTCTGGGTAGACAAATCAACAAATTTGACATCTGTGTGCATGAATGTATATTTGTGTGCAAATGGTAAAAATGCTTTTAGTGTGAGTATAATAACCAGTTTCTGGTTGCCAACCAGTTCCTTCTGACGTTCCCCTGTTTACCTGCCATACGAACGGCGGCCTTCGTGGCTGGCGGGGGGGGCTTTGGGCACCGGTGATGGGCGGGTGAGGCGTTCTAGGCACTTGCACATACTGCCGGGGTGGTGGCGTGGCGTGATAGGCGTGGCAAGCAGAGGGTTGCATCATCGCGGGGTGGCTTAATAACACCCGGAACAACTTGCTATTGGCACACATCATTTGGCGGCCTATTTAACGTGGCGTTGGAAGGGTAACTCCCAACGCCGACTTTGTACTTTTTGTCTTTTTCTTGTTGCTCGTGCCTGACTACGCCGCCCAAGATTAAACCAGATATTGCTGAAGCACCTATTTTTGTCGGGGTTTTCTTTGCACGCGTCGGGGGCTGGTGAGGAGGCTGAGAGAAAGTTGGCGTTTGCATTTTCTTGGCAATTATAAGGATTTTCCAGCTGCCTTTTTCAAAAATACCTGTTTGACTTCTGAGTCTAGCATGCAGCCCCAAAATTTCCCATTAGAATACTGATGGAATCCATTTCAGGTTCCTTATTTTTCTTTTAGAATTGCACATAAATACTGACAAAACCCTATGGTGTCAATAATACTAGGGCTGAAGCATTGATTTGATCCTTTAGATCAGGGGTGTCAAACACACGTCACGGTGGCATCACATGACATATTGGAACTTTTTCCCCCTTTGCTAAACCAGGCGTGGGCGTGGCCAGCGCATGACGCATGCGGCCTGTAAGCCACGAGTTTGACTGCCCTGCTTTAGACAGCATTGCAAATTGAGAGGGAGAGCTTTCATTCTCTTGTTGTCCTGGAGTTTTGAAATCTGCAGCTCCTGAACTTAGCTTGTGCATGCAAAAATCATTCATTTACCCCAGTGTCTCCAATTAAAGACAACCCAATAGCAAGTGATGAGAAAGACAGCTTCTTGGTACACAGGAAAACCTTTTCCACTTCTTGTGAAGAGGACTAGATTAGACCGTGGGGAGAGCAATCTTCCCTGCAACTCTTGATAACTATTGCTGCCATTTATAAATTCCCAGGAGCCCCACTCGCAATTAATGCTCTGCCTAAAGTGATTCTGCTGCCATTACTATTAGGCTTCTGGTTTGTCTTCAGATTGTACAAATTTTTCCATTTTTTTTTCAACAAACCATCTCTCAATAGCCATTTTCCAGCTGTTGGAACATCCAGATCACTGATGCTCCCTTATTATTAACAGTATGAAAACAGTAATATAAATCAGGGTTGCCGATCTTTTAGCTTGCATTCTGAGGTGGAATAAAATGAATTGAATTTAAAGCTGGAAAAATAGCAAACCGGGGGGGGGGGTCAAACTTGGGAGATTGTTTATCCCTAACTATATAGTTAAATCTAAGCAAGAAAAGACCATTAAGTACACAAAATGACAGACACTAGGCAGCTGCAAGGCACCTGCATAATCTGCTGTTCCCTTGATTTTATGTGGCAATAGATGCTTCGATCTGTAAATAAAAGATAGGAGGACATTAGGAGGGAAAGCCACAAAAAGGCAAGGAGAATAAGATTGGAGTAGAAAGCTGAAATAGATGAATTAGAATTTCCTACATATTTGTGAGTCACTGATTGAAGTATAGCTTACCATCATTCATTAAAGTATATTGAGGGGGTTTTGTTCCTTCCTTTTTTTAAAGGAGGAAGGCTTTTTGTCTTCTATGAATGTTATACAAAGATTGAACTACTACTGGTGTGTGCCCCAGAGTAACTCTTTATCATTCATTCTTCTTTCAGGATTACATGATTTAGAACAGCCTGATGTCTCTTTGGCAGATGAATGGTAAATCTGCATGCAATTGGCTTGTGATGTTCTTTCTGTCTGTACTTGGTGTGCCCGCTCCCCACTTATGGAAAGACAAAGGGAGATCAGGCTTACTAACATTTGTTACTGTTATTTTTAACCACACTTTGTCCTCAGGTCATATTGCAACACAGACTTGCATCCGGAACACCGCCAAATGACTCAACTGAAGGCAATTAAAAACTATCTCACAGGGAAAGAGCCATTGCTTCCTTGTGAGTATATTTCTGATCACAACTGAATTTAGATGAATCTGGAAAGTTCCTCAAATAAATATATTGTGTTAAGAAGGATGTAGCATTTTTATTTTTAATGGAATAAGGCATCCAGGATAAACAATATAAGCTCCTGTATCTTTAAGGTGTACTTGCCTTTGTCTATGGAGATTATCAGTTAACCAGGTAATGGTTGTCTTGTCCCAAAGGTGGTTTTTCAAAAGGCAACTAGACGTTCTTGGTTTTTCCTTGAAGGTGTTTTGCTTTTCATCCAAGAAGCTTCACTAAATGGTGTGTGTGTATGGATTAGTTCCATCCCCCACCATCCAGTCAGCATTGAGGAAGCTTCTTAGATAAGAAGCAAAATATCTTCAAGGAAAAATAAAGTAAGTCCAGTTGCCTTTTGAAAAACCACCTTTGAGACTGTACCTATCTTCTTCAAGTCAACTGTTAAGGGTAATAGAAGTCCAATCCTCTTTTTACCTGGCACACTTTGCTACAAAATCTAGTGTAACAGCACCCATGAAAGTAAGTCATTAACTTCACTGTGGAGTTGTACAGGGTCACAACCACAAAGATTGACTATGTGGGTTCAAGTAGTTTAAGTTCAAATCTTCCATACGCACAACACAAATAATAATAATGGCCAGTCTTACTCTGCAATCAAACGGTAAACAATAAATAACTGATTTGCTTATGCAAACATTGGCTTTTAAAGTAGGCAGTGGGGTAGGGTGCAGTAGTATAGAACTTCCTAATGAGCATAATACCAGCAAGATGAATTTTATGCTAGTTTTGAAATTGAAAAGGGGAAATTTGAAATTTAAGTTTTGATAATGCAAAAGAGAGATACAAATATTGCTACCCTTCCCTATCTCAAAAATAAATAGGGGAATTGTTCTTCATTTCCAACTTTTTCTGAAATTAAGTTCTAAATAATAAACCAGGAAAATTCCTATCAATATCTGGTGAGGTCAGATTTAGTGTCATAAGGAGATTTGGTACATGCTTTTCATGAATGTTTTAAAACATTACAGGTGACAAAGAATTGATACAGGAAGTCTTATTTGATGCAGTAGTGAGCGCCCCAATTGAAGCTTATTGGACCAGCCTAGCACTAAATAAATCAGAGTGAGTGAACAGACTTTTCTTCCTTCTTCTTGTATTAATTAATTTAGATATGGATATAACCTAGGACTGTATAAATTCTTTGTTAAGATGCTTCACTCATGATCAAAGAAGATTGAGGCACATAGTGTGGTGTAAAAGTGCCACAGGTAATCCAGGACTTGACATGACAGTTTTGTTCACCACACATCCTGATGGGATTTCACAATGAATATCCATGTGCATATCCCAAAGATCTTGGAAGGACTACAGGGCAACTTTGTTGAGCTCCAGGCTTTCATAAGATGAATCCAAGCATCTCATGAAAGATTGTGTAAGCTTCTTATTCAAATGTATACATTTATGTGAATCGAAAAGCACTCCAGTCAAAGTAATTGAATATTTATTCAGGAAATTTGTATAACTTCTTAGTTTGAGCAAATACATAAGCAAAAACACCAGAGATATGGAATACAGACAAATATGATAAATGTAAAGTATCATATATATAAAAGATCTTGCAAGTATGCCATTAATCAGTGAAGGCATATCTCTTTGTGACTAAGAAAACAAATATACCAAATCTCCGAAACAAAAATGGATTGATTTTTGGCTATTCAGTACCCATTCTATCATCTCAGTATAGGGGTGTGTATGAGAGAGAGAGACAGAAAGAGAAAGAGAGAGAGAGAGATGTGGTGCACACACACACAAAATCTACTGCTCTCAAAGTCTGCTTCATTTATTGGAGAGGAAGATCCATATCCCATCATTTAATTATCCAGATAAAGGCTTGAGGGTTTGTAATCCATAAGTGGATTACATGTGGATCTTTTTTTTCTCCCTATGTTATTCTGAGATTTGTGCTGCCCCAACATTGGAAACTTCACCCCTCCATTCAGGAAACGATACATCCATGTCATTTGCAGAACGTAATATCCTTTCAGTCACGCCCTCATTTGGACATTGGGGGCACGTTTTAATCTTCATTAAAAGCTTTAGTCGACTATTGAATTTGGTAAACTGATTACAATTGTAGTCCTGGTTTCTACACATGTTTTTTGACCTTGAAATAGTCATGAAATGTTTACTTTGTAGAAATAGACTGCTTTAATGCTGCTGCTGCTTTTCAGAAATTCAGACAAGGGCGTAGAAGTTGCTTTCCTTGGAACTCGGACGGGCCTTTCTCGGATCAATCTTTTTGTTGGGCCAGAACAACTAACTAATCAGTAAGTACTAAAACTAGGTATAGTAACTTACACTGTACTGAGAAGAGGAAGGATGCTTACTGTGGGAAGACGCTCAACCTTTTCTCTCCATCTAGTGGTGGTATCAGGGAAAAAAAATCAGGGGGTTAAATAAATTGCAAGTTAGGTGGGCTTAGCTGTCTTCTGCAATTTTTTGGAAACTAAATAATAGTTCACATGTATTTCATAATGGGAAGGGGAGAGAGCCACCTGGAGCTATGGCCCTATAGACTAGTTCAGATTTCATCTTTCAGAACATAGCAAACAAAATTGCTTTGTTTCTAGAATAACTAGAAGTGCCATGAAAGTTACCACATTGTAAATCTTGCATGTACATGTTTGATTCTGATATCAGACATACTCTTCAGCTCATTTTTCTTTTTTCTGCTCAAAGTCTTTGGCAAATAAGGAAGCAAAATGCATGGACAAGATATATATCACATTTGTGTACTTAAAAAACAACCGTGGGATTTTTGTTTCAAGATACTTTATATCCAAATCCTGGATCCTCAGGACTGGAACATTAAGTCCACCTGGCATTTTCCCTATTGAAATAACACACATGCAAACTTATCTACAGAGGATAAATTAAATCCAATTTCATTGGCTTCCGCTGGAGCAAATCAGGTTTTGCAATACTTCTCTACGTAGGAGCAACATGGTGCCACCCAAATCTGCTCCAGAGAATCCACAGGCAGAAGAAGGGGGATTTGATCCCTGGTGACACTGGATATACTGGAAGAAACACACACCGGATATTACCATACATTTTCTCTCGTGCACTCTCCTTCCCTCCCTCCTTTCCCTCTCACTAAAGTGAAATTCTTGAGTTTAGTTTCTGGCAACTGCCTAGTGGCTACTTCAAATTGCAAAATGTCCAACCAATCAACAAAACAGCGCTTTTTCCCTCCTGCTCTGTTTGTCTGTACTTTAATTGGTTATTGATTCAGAATAGGATTCCCCTTCAATGCCTATGCCTTTATTTTCTTTCTATTTGTATTTCTTGTAACAGAACAAAGGGAAGTAGCAGATTGAGAAAGACACTCCCCGGCCCCCACCCCAAATGTCTTTTTTGCTGGGATTACAAATCCTAGAACGTGCAAAATGGTGTTCACCACCTTATTTACACTGGGGAGAAAATAAGCCAAACTTTACAATATCTGATTTATTTATTTAAGCAGTCAATTTATATGGCCATCTATCAATCAAAAATAGCTCTGAGCAACAAACAAAAGAATAAAACACAATGTAGTTTTTTTTAAAAAAAGTAGGTAAGTTAGAGGATAAGTGAAAAATGGAATGAAAAAGAGCAAAAAAAATTTATTTCCTTCTGTTTCAAGAGACTTTTTGACAGCTGAAGACAAGGAGAATATTTTTAATGCGGATCATTTCCCACTTTGGTATAGAAGAGCTGCTGAGCAGATTCCAGGAAGTTTTGTCTACTCCATTCCATTCAGTACAGGTTTGTTATGGAATTACATTTTATCCTGCTGCTAATTCTTAACCAAAATAATCTGGTTCTGTTTGGGACTTAATATCACTTTGCATGTCAAAACATGACAGGGAATGACAATTTGCAAGGGTAACGCAACAGAGATGGTTTGCCACAGTCTTTTTTCGGAAGTGCCTTTCCAATGTACCACACTAGCCTATATCCTTTGAATTTCCTTGGCTTTCCATCCATCTAAACCCGAACCTGCTTATTTGTTCAAGATCAGCCAAGGTTGATTAGGGATAACAAGTTGTATACAGAATTACTTTAAGGCTGTTTTTATTTGTCATGGCAGTCCTTAGAAATGATCAGATCTAAAGCAGAAAAAGAAATTTTACCCGATGTACATTATACATCGATTCCTCTGTATCCTTGTTTGGCTTTGGTGGGTTTTATTCAGATCCAAATGCTGGCATCTGGAGAGAGGTAACATCTGGAGTACTGGCATCTGGAGAGAAAAGGCCTAATTTCTCTCTCTCTTATGCAACCCTCTTTTTTCATGGAATAGGAAGGTTGGACCCCCCCTCTTTCTCCCCTGCCTCATTTTTTTTTCAAGAATAAACAAAAACTCTTGATAACTACAAAGGGAAGCTGATTTCAAGAAGTTCATGGCCAGGAGACAAAGTAAAAGTTCCATATTAGCAGCTACATTTTCTTCCATGTAGGCATGTCCAACCTGCAGCTCACGGGCCATGTGCAACCCTGGACAGCTAGTAATGTAGTCCCACAAGATCATAAAGTTTTAACATTATTATGTGATTTATGTACATTAACTATATTATATATCTTATATGTGGCCCAAGACAATTCCTTTTCACTCAATGTGATCCAGGCAAACCAAAAGATTGGATATCCATGCTTTAATGTAAAACAAGAAAAGAAAGGGAGCCACATATTACATATCCAGTTTAATGTATCCAATCATAATACAAGATACCAGAATTGGGTAGCCCATAGATAATATGCATCTCCCACCTAGTCCCCTATTTCTAGCCCACAGGTGACTGGCAGGTTGTGCTGTTTGAAACAGGGGCAAAAAAATGTCTATTTCCCTAGCTATGTGAGCCTTACCTGAAGGTCTTAGAATTAATGGTAAAGCATGCCCGAACTTCAAAGGAATGGTGTGCTCTGATTTATCATGTCATCCCCTGTTGTTAGGAACAATGCTATGGCTCTTGCCACACAGAGGGAGAATTTGGACCTGAATATCCATTCCTTTTCAATTTATAGAAACAGCAAACAAGAGCAATGTGGTGACAGCAAGTACTGCCATACAGCTGCTGGATGACCGAAAGTCACCTGTGGTAGCAGGTAAAAGCACAACTTCATTTATATAACAATGCTTTAAATGGGATTTCTTGGTTCATAGGAATTCTCACAACCCAGTTCAAAAGCATGCAAATATCAGTAGATAAATAGGTACCATTCTGATGGTAAGGTAGTGTCCCAGGTGCCTTGGCGTATAGTCATGCTGGTCACATGAACCACGGAAATGTACTGGACAACCTTGGCTCCCTCGGCTAAGAAATGGAGATGAGTGCCTCCCCCTAGAGTCAGACAACTGGACTGGGGAAACCTTTAAATCTATTTCTAGACTATTTCTACACTGTATATAACCATGATGGCCAACCTATGGCACGCGTGTTACAGGTGGCACGCAGAGCCATATCTCTGGGCACCCGAGCATTGCCCTAGGTTGGCTCCAGCGTGCATGTGCATGCCAGTCAGCTGATTTTTGGGCCTTCTGGGCCCACTGGAAGTTGGGAAATGGACCGTTTCTGGCCTCTGGAAGGCCTCTGGAGGGGTGGGGAAGGCCGTTTTCAGCCTCCCCAGGCTCCAGAGGCTTTCTTGATGAAAAATAGGCCTACTGGGCCCACCGGTAACCTTTTTGCCATCACGTGCCAAAAGCGGGGGGAGCGCAGGGGGGTTGCACACACATGTGCCATGGGGGGGGGCATAGAATTATGAGCGTGGGCACGTGCACACATGACCCCCCTCGCTACCCCTGCTTTTGGCACGCGACAGCAAAAAGGTTAGCCATCACTGTTATATAAGGATAATAGTAATATAATATTAATACAATAAAAGCAAAAATAATAACTTTATCACACTCATCTATTTTGGTGATTCCACAAACTGTTCGTTTTCCAACGGTCTTCTAGAAATGCCAAGTTTTAACATATTTTGGGCAGTCATGAGAAAAAGAGTCACTTTTATCACAGCAGCAAGCTATTCCAAAAGAGAAGGCCTTCATTTGTGCTACCTCCTCACATTCCTCTTTATAGATGGAAGAGGCATTCTCTGCTCACCTAGATTGGTGGCCAAAAGGTAGCCTTGCAGATACCCAGGCCCAAAATATCTAGATCTTTATAGGTGATTACCAACACCTTGAACTGCAATTGGAGACAAAGCAGTAGCCAATGCAACTACTTTGCAGTGGTGTACATTGAAATTTTCAGTAAGTATATGGCCTACTGCATTTTATAACAGCTGAAGATCCACATAGTCTTCAAGGGCAGCCTCATGTAAACTGAATTATAGTAATCTATATGAGAGAAATAAATGAATATGTGATCATCCTCAAGGCATCTTATTCCTATCCACAACTGGCACATTAACTGGATAATGGATTTTCTGGCCATAGCTCCTGTACTTCCAAGAGAAGATGTATGTCCAGGGGGCCCCCTACCTTGCCTTTTCAGGAGACAACTATTATCAAAAGTCGGATTTGATACTGTCCCAGAGTTAGCTGTTTTCTAAATTAATGGCCCTCCTCTCCTGTGGCTTGGATTGTTTCTCCCCACCCATGAACCAGGCCAGGATTTCCACCATATCTCCTCCAAGGTGGAACTACATTGAAAATATTTCACCCCAAACTGTTGGATGACTTCCCATATTAGCTGATGTAATATAAACATTGTAGTGTATGCAGTTGGCATGTGAGAGGATGACCAGTGCTATAAATAAGGAATGTTATTTTTTTTAGTGCATTATTTGTTCATTAAAATGAGATGCATACACACAGAGAGATTAAGGAGAAAAAACTTTCATCCTCACACTTTCCTCTTTCTTTCCATTATTCCCAATCACTAATCTCTGTTCAAAGTTTGTACTTTTCTTTCAAGATCTTTTGCTTGAAGATTACTAATTGTTGCTTACATCTGTTTAAATAATTGCATCTTTATCTTTGCTCAGCCTCCTGTAGCTCCTTTTTTAGAAGTTGTCTTCTAAATTTGCCTCGCTATGTAATATGGCAAATGCAAGGGAGCCATTACTGCTTAGTTAAACTTCTGTTATACTGCTGCATATTCTCCAGTTTTAGATTCCCATTCTGGTGTTGTCGACAAGGTTTCACTTTTCCAATGTTGCGCCAAATTGGTTCTTGCCGCTATCAGCATGTATCTCAGTAAATTATGGTACTTTTTGTTTATACTCTCTGGAATTATTTCTAATAAAAATCTCTGTGGTTTCAATTCAAATTTATTTTAATTTTTTTAAAAAATATGCATTTCCTTCCAATGGTTTTGGGTTTCTTTACAAGAACACCACATATGATAAAACAGCATTTCCAGCATTTGTTATTTTATGACTTGTCCAGCCTGGTAATCACTGAAAGAATTATATACTGTCTATAAAACATCTTGTACCAATTTTCTCTCACATTGTAGCTTAGGGTGAATTTTCTGATTTTTTTCCCCCATAGCTATTCCTATTGTTCCATTAGAATTCTTTCTTTGAAATGTTGCAGCTATTTTATCAAATAGTTTTTAATTTGTTCTGCTTCCATATCATATTTCAATAACAAGTTATAGATGCACCCCAATAAATAATCTTGGTTTTGTTTAAGTATTTCAAATTCTTTCTCAAGGACAGCCTTTTTAAAGATCACTTCTTGTTTTTCCAGTAATTTGCATGTCCTTAACTATGATAAGTTCCTTTCTTCATTTAGCAGATCTTATTTATTTATCCTGTTTTCTGGATCTAAATTTACCATACTGACATATGTGATTAAATACTTCTTGCAATACAATACTTTATCCTTAAAGCAAAAAGCATTTGACAGGGATGTGAATGATGACATTGTTGACCTTAATCTAATTTCACTGGATTCAAATTTTTTAACAGACTTTGTCTTATACTATTTTTTTTCTTTCCATTCAACCGGGTCCAATTTACTGCTTGGTAAAGTGCCTACAGTTTTCTTGGCAAGGTTTTTTTATAAGTGGTTGCCCATATCTCTTTCTTAGGGTTGAGAGAAAGTGACTACTTCAAGGTGACCAGCCAGCTTGGTGCCTAAGGTGGAACTAGAAATTTACAGTCATCTGGTTTCTAACTTGATACCTTAACCACTACACCAAATTGGCTCTTTTATCTTATAGATTAACTAGGTTAGCTTAACAGAGTTGGAAGGGACCTTGTAGGTGATCTAGTCCAACCCACCCACCCACC
>JANHZT010001742.1:16325-28261 GCA_032468215.1 Stegonotus admiraltiensis | reverse complement strand
CCAGTGGGCCCGGAAGGCCCAAAAATCAGCTGGCCGGTGCACACATGCATGCTGGAGCTGAGCTAGGGCAATGCTCATGTGCCCACAGATATGGCTCCGCGTGCCACCTATGGCACCCGTGCCATAGGTTTGCCATCACGGTTCTAGTCCAACCCCTGCTGAAGCAGAGCCCTATACCATTTCAGATAAAGGGTTGTCCAATCTCTTCTTAAAAACCACCAGCGAAGAGCACCCAGTACCATAGATAATTCCTAGGTCAGTGTGTTGGGAGTGTGTCTTTAACATGGTTTATGATCTAGGAACAGCGAGGCTTAATCTTGGCAACTTTTGAGTTGTATGGACTTCAGTTCTTAGAATCCCCTAAGCCAGCATGCGGGGGAAGTTGCCAAGTTGAGGAACAATAATCTAGAAAGTTGTACGTAAAGTTAATTCTACTACGTTTAATTTGAGCAAATAAGAGTTCGTGACAATCTTCACGCAACGACTCCCGCGGCTTTTTCAAGCTTCCTTCCCAAACCGCCCCTCAGCGTGAAGCGAGGATTAAATCACGTGCTGCGCAGGCGTCATCCGCCGGCGGCCCTGGTCAGGAATCGTCTCCGAGTCAGCCAATCAGAAACTCGAAGCGAGCGCGAGCGGGGGGGGGAGATTGCATGATTTGCCCCTTTAATAGTGTATTGGAGTCAAAGAATAGGTGGTAGATGTAGCCAAGAGGGCCTTTGCACAGCTCCAACTGGTGCTCCAGTTGAGCCCGTTCCTGAATTGGAAGTCCCTTCAAATTGTCACTCATGTCGTACCTAGACACAGACTTGTGCACTGCAACAGCAATATGCTGTTCGTGGGTTCCTCTAAAAAGCCACTCAAAGCTAAGTGACATTGCTTCATGAGTGACATTGGTTGCCAGTTTGCTTTGGGGTATAATTCAAGGTGTTGGTCATCACCTTCAGAGCACTGTATGGCCTAAGGCTAGGTTATTGCTTGTCTGTCATGTTTTCTGCGTAGCTAGAAATGCCAGAAGAATTAATGCACTCTGGGTTCCTTTGACTAAATAAGGGTCTATCAGGACTAGCAATGATGCCTGGACCTATCCCTGGACCTGCCCTCTAGAATGAAATCACCACTGAAATCCATGTGCCCATCCTGTTAGTTTTTGGCGAAGTCCTGAAGACCTGGTTGTCCTCGCAGGCATTGGGTTAGCAGGGATGGAGCCACTTTTCAGATGTGCTTTCTTTTTGTTTTTATATAGAGTGAATGGATTCCATTTTGTTTTGTTTTGCATTTTTATTGTTTATCATATTGTGAGCTGCCCAAGGCTAGTCTGGAATTGAGTGCTGCTAACATTGAGTGAAGTAAATGCATAAAACAATTACAACAGAATACATATTTCCACTTGAACTCATGCGCAAACAAAGCACCTTCTGCATTTTTAACTTGAGTTGCCACTAGGTGACATGGGCGGCATGCAAGTCTAATAAATAAATAGGCAAATAAACAAAATCAAGAATCAGACTAGACTCTTACAAACCTAATCCCAAACAAATTTCAGAATCAAAAATATTTACATTCTTGAATCACATCTTAGGTTTCCTTTCAGGAAGTTAAATCCAACTCAATCCTAACAAGACCAAGTGCTGTGGGTTTTGGGGCTTCCTAGATTTCTGACTTTGGATTAGGGTGGGGGCAGTTCTCCATTCAAGGGTGTGATGCAACTTGGAGATCCTACAGGAGTCACAGCTCCTGCAAAATGATGGCTGGCAGCTATGACCCTTAAGGCCTTTACACAACTTCATCTGGGACTAATTCTGACTGCACAAGAGAAAGCCTTAAGAACAAATGCATACAAAGCCAGAGTTGAGATGACAGCAACTGACAGCAAATGTTGACTGCAAAAAAGCTGAAGAAACAGCAGACTTGCTAGTTAGTTGCTGCAAGAAGATCACAATAGCTACAGAAAATGGCATTCAAATAACAACAATGGTGCACTGCAAGAAATACCATGTGCCTGAAAGCAAGAAAAGGTGGGACCACAATATGGTCAAAGTAATAGAAAACGAAGATGTTAAACCAGTGGTGAAATCCAATTTTTTTTACTACCGGTTCTGTGGGCGTGGCTTGGTGGGCATGATGTGGCTTGGTGGGCCTGGCAGGGGAAGGATACTGCAGAATTTGCATTCCCTCCTCACTCCTGGGAGAAGGATATTGCAAAATCTCCAATCCCTCCCCACTCTGGGGCCAGCCAGAGGTGGTATTTGCCGATTTTTCTGAACCAGGAGTCATCAACCTTTCGGACCTCAGGGACCACTAAATTCATAATTTTAAATCCTGCGGACCACTAATATGATCTGCCTAATGACCCACTGGGTGGGTGTGGCTAGGTGGTCATGTGACTGGGTGGGCATGGCCAACTCGATGTCACTCACGTCAAGGGGTGCCTTGCTGGCCTCAACTTGCCCCTCTCCTCCCAGCCCCTCCTCGTCTCTCCACCTGGGCTCCCTAGGGCCCCAACAGGAAGCAGTTGTTGGAGCTAAGCAGCCAACATAAGAAAGAGTTGGCAAAACAGCTCAGTTCAAATTGGATCTGACCGAGAAGGAGGCTCAGTAGAAACACCTCACTGAGGACTATGAATATAGGCTTTCCAAGAAGAGGAAAAACCTGCAGGAGTGCAAGCCAGGTACCAGCGCCTGGAGGCTTAGCAGGCTGAGATGGTCAGCCAGTTCCAGGCCATGATGCAGTCCCACTGGAATGAGGCCCTCCGGCTCTTCGCCACCAACAGCGCTTCCCTCCAGCCTTCGCCCAGAGC
Organism: Stegonotus admiraltiensis; assembly: GCA_032468215.1. Taxonomy (NCBI): domain Eukaryota; kingdom Metazoa; phylum Chordata; class Lepidosauria; order Squamata; family Colubridae; genus Stegonotus; species Stegonotus admiraltiensis. Next base: position 25,464 of record JANHZT010001742.1, on the reverse strand, counting down.
CCCACACCAGGAGGCTGAAGTAGACTCCAAGTTGGAATTTCTTCCCCCCCTCCAAAGACCCCAAAGGTGGAGACTCTCTGCAGCAACACAAACGTTCATTGCACGTATCCGGCCCATGTGCCATAGTTTGAGGACCCCTGATTTAGTGCAATATAAAAAATGCAGATAATTTTTCTGTGGACCACCAAAATGTTCTCGCGGACCAGCAGTGAGCCACAGACCACCTGTTGCTGCCCACTGCTCTGAACTACTCAAAATTTCCACTACCGGTTCTCCAGAACCTGCTGGATTTCACCCCTGCGTTAAAGTGCTCAGGGTCTTTAGAATTCAAACAAACAAACACCTGCCATACAACACCACAGACTTAACAATTGTTGACAAGAAAAACAAAAAATGTCTGGATAGTGGATGTGGCAGTATTTACGGAAATAGCAGAATAAAAAAATAAGAAATTGAAGAAAATCACAAAATGAAAGCCCTGCAAATACAAGTAGAACGACTGCATCAAAAGAAAACAAAGATAGTCTCAATAGTAATAAGCATCTTGGATGCAATCCCAAAACATCTGGAGCACCACTTGAACACCATCAGCACTGACAAAATTACCATCAGTCAGTTGCAAATGGCAGCTTTACTCAGAACAGCTTACATCCTGCAACTACACTTTTAATACACCATATTTTTAAATTTTTAAATTATCTAAATTCTATGTGAGGATCTTAATTGTTGATCCATATTGGTTAACTCATTTTATACTGTTTAATTTTCATGTTATTTGTATGTTATTTTGACTGTTCACCGCCCTGAGTCCTTCGGGAGAAGGGCGTTATATAAAAACAAACAAACAAACAAACAAACAAACAAATAATTTGCTTATCCCAGGTCCTTGGGAAAGACTCAATCGGTGGATAAAAATGCCAAATCCAGTAAAAACAGCTGGCTGACTGTGCAACCAGCCATAATAATAATTTGCTCAAAGCAATGGGCTATTCTTAAAATATAAGGCATGTAGAAATTTTAAATGAAAAATAAATATATTTGTTTGATTGCAGGGCATTTTCTAAATTTAGTTACAGCTAGTTCTGACAATAATTGTTCAGTAGCCCTTCAAAAGGAAATGAGGTAATGAAGTTTATTTTTTTTAAAAAAAACTGCACTGTTTCATGAAAGATTTTTTAAAAGTGGTACATAGGCTACCTGGCCCAGAGCAAAATCCTTTTTTCCCCCTTCCCATCTAAGGACAGACTCGGGCTTTTCTTGGCAGCACAGATCTAGGAACAGGTGCATTCAGGCATTTGAGGATACAGATGACAGGAGAATTTATGACAGGCAGACAGGAAGGGAAAAAAGCTAATGACAGAAAAAAAAACACTCCAACTTTTCATGCATCAGACTCAAGCCTTATTTATAATGATATCCAGTTTTAAATTCTCAGTTTTGCCTCCCCCCCCCCACCTGGGCAGTGCTTGAAACCACTTTATTTGTGGTAAGCAGATTTTTCCCTCTATTCTTTTTGTAATGGACTAATTGAATTTCAGGCTGTTTTCTTTTGATCCTTTGAGACCAGACTTCTTCTTGGGGCTGAGTCTGGGTCTCCACTCCTGATCCTACTACCCAGTGGTGGAATTCAACTTCTTTTACTACCGGTTCTGTGGGTGTGGCTTGGTGGGCGTGGTGTGGCTTGGTGGCATGTCAGGGAAAGGATACTGCAAAATCCACATTCCGTCCCCCTCCTTGGGGAAAGGATATTGCAAAATCTCCATTCCCACCCCACTCTGGGGCCAGCCAGAGGTGGTATTTGCTGGTTCTCCAAACTACTCAAAATTTCCACTACTGGTTCTCCAGAACCTGTCAGGACCTGCTGGATTTCACCCCTGCTATTGGCCTCCTGTCATGCGATGTCCTTCTTTAAGAAATCAAAGAGGAGCACTTATTTAATTTCTTGGAGCAGAGATGTCATCTCACTGCCAGGTGCCAGCAGGATATGTCACAGGAAGAAACCCAGGAGAAAAATAGAACAATCATTTTCAATGACCCAGATTGATTGCTATAATAATAGATGGATTCCTTTCAAATTTAACCATTTTAATTTAATTCATTGATGAAAACTTTAGTGAAGTCAAAATATTAATAATAGTTGTTGACGTTAAGAGAACAACTAGCATTAATACTGTCTCATGTAAAATGAGCATTATTAATATAGTCTAATAGTTAAGAATACAGTGTGCAAATTAAAGGAATTTGTGCTTAAAAAAACACAAGCTATGTAGATTTATTCTCTTTCTCCCTCTCTCTCTCTCTCCCTCCCTCCCTCCCTCCCTCCCTCTCTCATTGAATCATTTCTTAAAAGTATTTTTGGAGGCCAAATCTCTGCCTATTTGTTTAAACACTTTCATGTAATAGTTTTCCAGGAAAATATTTTTAGAAACTTGTATGAAGAAGTCCCATTATGTGCTTCCAGACATTATCTAAACTAAGGATGGATAACAATCAGATTGTATTCTCCTGCATATGTCTACCACCCACCCCCAGATATTGGCAGCAAAATTGTAGCATTTCAGTGACACCTTTTTAATTGGTGCTCTATGTATTCAAAATTAAGTGGAAATGGAGACAAACAGCTCCCATTCTTCCTCTTAAATCCATATCCCAAATCCCCGAATGAAGAAGGGTTTTTTGAGCCAATTTCAGATCTTTTTCCATGGTTTGGAAAGGTTTAAGGGTCAGGATGGCAGCAGAAAACCTGTGGGAGGCAAACAGCTCCCTTTTCTGTCTTTAATCCTTTATCCAACCAAAAGCACAAAAAGCTGTCTAAAATCAGCCCAGAAAATGGAGGATTAAGGGTAGGGATTGGAACAGTTTGTATTGCAGAGGTCTCCTGTTCCCATTCTACCCTTCAACCATGTACAACATATAAACACTCTGGGGAAAAAATTGACCCACTCCTTTTGGAAAGTTAGGAAGCTGGTGAGCAATACTAAGACACTACACATGGAGTTGTCCAGTATTGGACAAAGCTTATGTTTATAAACTCCATGTTAGCACTGCCGGATTAGGCTATGAAAAATACTAAACATATATACTATCCAACAATAAAGTTGATGCTTTACTGAATGTCTTTTATTCAAACAAGTCTTGTGAATTTAAAGACTTTAGCAACCTAACTAGGCATTCAATGGGATATAAACTAGCAGTAGCTATTTAGACTTATATTCTGCTTCCTAGTGCTTTAGAGCCCTCTCTAAACAGTTTACAAAGTCAACATATTGCCCCCAACAATTTGGCTCCTCATTTTACTGACCTTGGAAAGATGGAAGGCTGAGTCAATGTTGAGCCAGTGAGAATTGAACTGCTGACAATTGGCAGTCAGCAGAATTAGGCTGCAATACTGCATTCTAACCCCTGCACCACCACAGCTCTAACAAATTATCTAAATGCCTAACAAATGCCAAGAAACTATCTAAATATCTAACAAACATTGCTTTACAAATATTGTTGTAACTTGTTGAGTTGCTAAGAGAAGGGGAACTTATCAGATTTGCTGATGACACCAAGTTGGAAGGAATAGTCAATACTCCAGAAGATAGGTTTAAGATACAGAAGAATTTCGACAGATTGGAACACTGGGCCCTATCTAACAAAATGAAATTCAATTGGGAGAAAAGTAAGGTTCTACATTTAGGAAAGTAAAACCAAATCCACAGGTATAGAATAGGTGGCACCTAGCTCAATAGTAGTAATTGTGAGAGGGATCTTGGAGTCCCAGTGGACAATCACTTAAATATGAGCCAGCAGTGTTCTGCAGCTGCTGAAACAGCCAACGCAGTCCCAGACTGTATTAAGACAAGGATAAAATCAAGATTATGTGAAGTATTAGTACCACTTGGAATCACTGCATTCAGTTTTGATCACCACAACATTAAAAAAATGTTGAGACTCTGGAAGTGCAGAGAAGAACAACAAAGATTATTAGGGGACTGGAGAATACAATATATGATGAACAGTTTCAGGAATTGGGTATGTCTAGTCTAGTGAAAAGAAATACCGGGGGGGGGGATATATGATAGTGTTCCAATATTTGAGGGGCTGCCCCAAATAGGTCAACCTATTTTCCAAGGCACCAGAAAAGAAGACAAGAAGCAATGGTTGGAAATTAACCAAGGAGAGAAGCAACCTAGAACTAAGGAGAAATTTCCTGAAAGTGAGAACAATTAATCACTGGAACAACTTTCCTCCAGGCATTATGAGTATCAGTAATTCAAAACAATGAACATACTCTACATAATTGTACTCTACATACAATTCTTTCTCCTCCTATTTTCTGCACAATCACCTTGTGAGATGGGTTGGGCTGAGAGAGAGTAACTGGCCCAAAGTCACCAAGCCAGCTTTATTTCTTTTTCTGTTTATTGTTGTGAGCTACCTGGGGTCATTACCTGAGATGTGGCCATATAAGTCTTGTAAATAAAATAAATGTTTCTGATTTTAACTACCATATTTTTTGGAGTATAAGACACACTTTTTCCCTCCTAAAAGAGGGTGGAAATATTGGTGCGTCTTATACACTGAATATAACCATTTTTGGCCTCCTGAAGCCCCGCCCCACTCGTCCCATTTTTCACAAAAACAGGGTGTGCAGAGTGTTCCTGGTGGCTGGGGAGGGCAAAAATGGGGGCATTTTTGCCCTCCCTCAGCCCCTAGGAGCACTCTGCAGACCTCCCAAACCCTCTGCGCGCCCTGTTTTTGGCAAAAACGTGCCCCTGGGGGCCGAGTAGGCAAAACCTTTTTTTTCTTACTTACCTCTTTGAAATCTTGGTGCGTCTTATACACCGGTGCATTTTATAATCTGAAAAATACGGTAATTTTTCAATTATACAGGAAACTGGAATATAAAATGTGCATTTTGTAAACTACAGCACTACAGCTATTCAGTTTCAATGTTATTTGCTTTAAAAGTTGGGTACCTAATCATGTCACAAATATGAACTGTAGTATCTTTTTTTCTGCCATAATTCTACGACATTGCCTTCACCTTCTGCCCAGCCCATATGTGAGACAGTTCTTAGGTCTTCTAATATTAAAACAGAATATTGCTCCTTATGTCGACACTGTTCAAAGACAATCTCAAGATGGGTAAAATCGAACCTGAATAATGCATACCTGTAAATGAGGTACATCAAGTTTAATCCTTCTGTACTTTAATTCTCATGAAAGCATGTGAGCCAATGAAATAATAAGCTGTTTTTGTGAACAGTTTTGCTTATTCAGGGCAATTGAACTAAATATAGTTCTGTTTAAAAGATTATGTCTTACAGCAACAAGATGCTGTCATTTTTGTTACCACGTGCCAAGCCAATTTATTTCTGCATTAAATTCCCTTCATCTGATGTAGGCAAACAAAGCCCAATGCTACTCAATGCATTTAAATTACACATTCAGTTTGTTAGTGTTCAGATACTTTGGCTAAAACATTATAGTTAATTTGCATAGAATAAATATAATGTCATGACTGAATTGTTTTTGGTAACTGACCAAAGAACAACTATGAGATTTGGAAAGCCAGATCTTTTTCATGGATTGCAAAGATACAAAACAGGTATGTTGGGGATGGAGATGATCAGATGATGCTGGATTCTCGCTAGCTTCAGTTAAACATAAAATAGCTAGGAAAAGATGGCACCAAAAGGCAGGCCAACTCAGCTGTACTCTGCATTAGCCAGTTTGAATTTCTAAGTTTAAATCTACTGAACGTTTTTAATATTCAACAGCTAATAGTGCCTGAGTCATCACATACGTTTGTCTGCAATGCACCTCTTTTGATTGATACAGCACCATCTTGATGAGAAAATGTTAGTAAGGTGGAGAAACCCATCATCTATGTGAAGATGTTTCTTCAATCACCTTGGCAAAAAGATTTTTGAATAAGAAATAAAAAGGAAACAACCTGTAGAGAAGCAGCATTTCTCCTTGCTAAATGCTTTGGGACCAAACTCATAAATTGCTAAAAGAAGTTTGTCAGTAGTTCGGTTTTCTTTAGGGATAAAGATATAAAGATTATATAATATAAACATCATATTGAGACTGAAACAGGCATTGCAACATTTTTTTTCCTCACAATGCGGCCATAACATCATTGTTGCACTGCTTGGGAGAAGCCTGACAGAAATTACAGTGGTTTCAAGGAGAGCTAGTTTGGCATAGTGGTTAAGGCATCAGGCTAAAAACCAGAAGACTGTGAGTTCCAATCCCACCTTAGGCACAAGGTCAACTTGGTGGCCTTGAAGTAGTCACGTTCTCTCAGCCATAGGAAAGAGGCAATGGCAAACCACTTCAGAAAAACCTTGCTAAAAAACTGCAGGGACTTGTCCAGACAGTCTTTGAGAAACATATATGGTTTAACAGGGGAGGGGGGGGGAGGGTTACAAGAACCTTAGCCGGGACTGACTTTTTCCAAAGAATTTAGAATCGCAGCCTTCTAGGTTATGATATATTGATGGATCAAAAAAAAAATCCTATTTTCTTAATTATTCTTCAGTCCATAGTATTTTAGGATCTCATTACAATCCTCAGGATACCGGTAGAGTTCTTTGTTCTATGAGATTACCCAGAGGTTTTTAGGCAATCAATATGACAAACCAATTCAAAGAAGAGAAAATTGTTTGAGATGATTTAGTGCCTTAACGTTTAGCAGCATAAAATTAAGAATAAACCACAGGCAAGGTTGTTGCTGTTTTCATATTATGTATTTTCTGGAAACAAATTTTGGTTAGCCATTCTTGCTTGCTTATTCATTCATTCATTCATTCAATTTGTGTTACCACACATCTCAAATTCGTGACTCTGGGCAGTTCATGTAATTAAAACAAACACAAAGAACAATAAACAAAATGCAGATAACAGTAAAAACAAAAATAACCCAATTAAACCAAATTGAAACCACTATCCCCATTAAAACCCCATAAAAATCAAATGGGCTACACTCTACAATAATGCAAAACACATGAAATGTGCTTTCTGATTCAGTTTTAATCTGGAATCAGCTATCAGAGAGCATCAAAGAGAGCAGTGTTTCACAAGCACAGCCACATGACTCTGGGGAAAGGGGGAAGAAAAAAGAGAGAAAGAATAAGTCTTCACCATTCCATTCTTTCTTTCCCGTTCTTTCTTCAAACACTTGAGAATAGATTAAAATCATCATATCACAGTGGAAGAGGGCTTGTCAAAATTGGAGAAGGTCTATCCTAAGTAATCTAAGACAAGGGTCTCTATCCTCACACACAATATCCAGGTAGCACACAAAACCATAACCCCCAATCTGTGGAAAAAAATGTCCTCCACAGAACTGGTCCCTGGCACCCAAAAGGTTGGGGACTAAATATAATCATTCAATTCACTGAAAAAAACCACTGTCTTTCATACTTACAAAGAGTATCCTAGATATCCATGGATCTAAACATACATAAACTTAGTTGGGTTTTTTTCATATTTGCAATCAAGAGTTGGGTTTTATAATCATTTTTTAAAATTCACATTTAAATTACATTATTTTCTTTTACTATCCTGTATCTCATTTGTTTCTTCCCTTTTACATAAACATATAGAAAGATTCTGCATGTGGATGTGTGACAGACGATTTTGAGGCATCAGATAGTACAAAAAAAATTTTTTTAATCCCAGAAAAAGATCAAATAACACCATTAGACATTCTAATGTTCTTTAAATTATTTATAAGCACAATTTAGTACTTTGGTACTTCAGTGTTACTGTTTTTAGAATTGCTAAAGGAGCAGAAACCAATACTTTAATTTTTAAATGCATATTTCTATTTTGTGAATCAGTTTATTAGTCACATGTTCCTGACAGTTTTATTCAGACTTTAGACTTTTTCTTTACATTTTATTTTTTTAATCTGAGTATGTATTAATTCTATAATCTAAACACTTCCTTTAAAAATGCTATTGCTATTTTTGCCTTGTGAGCATGTCTTGTTGCATTTCACATTATTTTTTGGTTTATTTTTTTCCTTCTAGTCAAGCAGTTTTCTATTCTTCTCTATAGAATTACACTGTATGACTATCAAGCCATGTGTAGAACAACCAAAGAGAGTAGCGATAGTGCCCACACCTTATTGGATGTAAGTATTCTTCTACCGCTTATTATTACATTATCATTTATTTCTAATCCTATACTGTATATCCTTATCAAAGTATCAATAATCTTTATTCCTAGTGTGTTTACGGTGGTCAACAAAATATTATGGTAATTTTTTGAACTATTAGCTCACATGAATGTTGAAGACTTTTCAACATGTTTGTCCCAGTGGTGGGTTGCCCCTGGTTCAGACCGGTTCACAAGAACCAGTAGTAAAACCGCAGGAGGCCCTGCCCACTGCCCCATATGTCATCATTGGCAATCTGCGCATGCGCAGAAATTTCTGCACATGCACTTGTTTCGCGTGCATGCTTCCATTGCGAACCGGTAGTAAAGGTAAGTAGAACCTACCCCTGGTTTGTCCCTAATGTATGCTTGCCTCCTGGATTTGTAAATTGCCTGTAAATACATAATTTTGTATAAGCACCGTAAGCATTTCATATATTGTGTGAATACATTTCCTACCTTTGATCACAATGGGATGTATTTTGGAATATATACATAAAATTGTACTATAATCTTCATTTAGCTGAAAAACCAGGAATTTTGAAGACAATATTATATTTGTTTCTGGACAATTTATAAAACATGAATATTTTCTTGTGTTATAACAATAAATCATCAGTATAATCATTGTTGAATCAAAATTAGAATGATTTTTTTTAAAAAAAAACCAAAAAGTGTTATAAAGTAGGAACAATTACTACTAATTCATTTGATATATATCCTACTTCTACTCTAGGACCTCAAGAAGGCATATGTACCACTATCTTCTTTATTTCCTCACAAAAGTGTTACGTTGGGCTGAGAGTTAGGCTGTGCTGACAAATAATGACAAGAGCTTTCATGATCTTGAACCAGTGTCTCCCCAGTTGTAATCCACATATCACACTATTGATCTATAGGTTTTATGTTTATGAATTAAATAAAGTAGTGGCCTAACTCTAACTTTCAAGCATTCTAAACAGGAGTTTGTGACAAAAAACGT
>JANHZT010001740.1:144107-168733 GCA_032468215.1 Stegonotus admiraltiensis | reverse complement strand
TATATGTAGGATTAATTATGTATAAGAAAATGTACATTTTATGTTATGTGTATAAGAAATAAAGCTGAAAAACTTTTTGAAAAAAAGGGTATACCCTCTATAACTCTCAAAAATCCACTGCTGTCTCTCCTGTTCTCTTTTTCTTTCTCTGAAGGATTAGAACCTGTTTTTTCTGGGCCATCCTTTTAATATCCAACTGTACATAGTATCTTTTGTTTCTAGCAATCCTGCAGATTGCTTCCAATGTCATTTTCTGTCTTAAATGCCACCATTCTTTGATTTGATGCATCTTTACCCAAGCCCATCAAGTGAAATATGCCATTCATTGCTTTAATACCTTGACTTTACTTTTAAAAAAATGTATGCTTGGTTATTTTCAGGCAAGAACAGAAAGCTATGATTGAATGAACTGTCATCCATTCCTCTTTGCTAATCTTTTCTAAGATTCTACCTGGAGAAAACTTTTCATGCTTCTTGTTCTCTTTTCAGTCTAGCAATGTTCACTTGAATTGAAATGTGTTGCCCACTTGGACAGAAAATTTGTTAGGGGTTCCTGTTACACTTTATGATAAACACTTGTTTGCTAATTCAATAATCTCAGTGAAATCAATTGCTCACCATTTTTGAATGGGAATAAAATAATAAGAAATAATATAATAATAATGTCTTATAAGTTTTCCTTTTAGGTGTAACAGATACAATGAAAGAGAGAGAAACAGAAAAAGAAAGAGAGAGATCCAACACACAAAACCTAATCCTACTCTCTTTGATTGCAGGGACATTGTCATTCTGCCCATGATGATCTTGGATTGCCACAATTGCTGATTCCTAGTATAGCTCTTAAAATGTCTATGTATGCACGCGTGGGTTCATTCATTCATTCATCCATTCATGAGTACGAGATGTTTCTTAGATAGGGCTTGTCTTAATAGTTTCTGGGACACGACGTTATCGGCCAACAGATTGCCAGTATTATGGATCAGTCAATGAAACGTGCAGAAACAAAGATTTTGTAAAAAGTTAACCTTTACACAGCTTTTAAGTCCAATTAACTTCACATTACCTATGCTAAACAAGGGTCACTAGAACACTAGATCAGCTATATTAAGAAGTGCTTGTTTTGAGGAATAACTTCTAAAATAGCTTAGTAATACCAGCAGAAACTTGCTGGTTTATGTTGGCTTCCGTTCTGAACCTGTTTGGGTAGCAAAGAAGCAGTCCCAGCTCAAGCCATATGAAATTGCAGATATTGTTTGGTGGAGGAAGTGTATTCTTCACTCAGGCATTCAAAATTATGATTAGAACAAGCTGATGGCAGCATCTGCAAATGTTTTCACTGTCTCTGTTGTGCAACGATGTGAATCCACACACATAACTGCCTTAGATAATTAGAGACAGAAGGGCTTATATGCATGCAAACATCCGGCATTATTTTTTATTTCATTTAGAAACTACTGTTAAACACCAACAAGTTCTTTGTGGATTGTAGTGTATTCTGAAAACTACCTCCATTAATGAGGATCATGTGCCTTCTACTGAGCGACCACATCAATCGATTCCTCTAGTCTAGGAGGATTTGTTGGGTTTTCCAATAGTTTATCTATCTCTGCTGTGATCGAGTCTTTCTATCTCACTGCTGCTTGACCTCTGTAACTTTCTCACAGTTACAGAGAGTGAACCTAGCTCTCACTTCAAAGAGCTAGGTACAATGGTTTTTTTTTTTTTGCTTTGATTTATATGCCGCCCTTCTCCGGAGACTCAGGGCGGCTTACAATGCGTTAAGCAANNNNTGAGATTTGAACTTGCAGTAATTGCAAGCAGCAGATGTTAATAACAGTGTTTTAGTCCACTGTACTACCAGGGCTCCAAAGTATGATAATTTGAATCTGATCAGTTGTACTTTGAGTGAGAACTCTGGTTAATTTGTTCATGGATCCATTTGCTTGTTTTTCCTTGGCTATCAATGGTATTCTCGAGTCTTCTCCAACACCAAAAATTCAAAAGTATCAATATTCATTCTGTCATGTTTACTGAAGGTCTAACAGGAAGGAACTTATTGTCATTTTCATATATTTAATTACTTCAATTTAAAAATCTGGATTAGAACTAATTGGATTATTTTATAGCTAGTTCTATTTCACTCACAATGTCCTTCTTTTCATTTTATCCATCTACAATAGGAAAGAAAATGTTTTTAGGCTGGTTGTTTTATTGGGAATGTTGGGAACTTGCCCTGGACACCCTCATAAAATGACCAATTCAAATAATATCTGTTCTGGTGGATAAAGCCAATCATAGAACCCCATTTATCTTACGTTGTTATGTTACGTTATGTTTTAGGTTAGGTTAGGTTTTATGATAAATGGCGTTCTAAGAGGAACAGACTGATAAGGCTCATCCCCAATACCCTTTCTACTTTCATAGCATATGGTCTACCTCCCCCATCCCCCAATTCCTCCTCCCTGTCTTGCTTTCATTTTCCTTTTTCTTAACCAAATGGCACACAAATACTGGGCAGTAGCAACCTATTCTTGTTTTCTTGGAATGCCAATGAAACCTTCAAATTAAAATGATTGATGTTGATGTTTTGATTTGCAGCAGGCCCACTTTCAAATTATTTATTCCTTTGTTTAAAATGCTGAAGAAATGTAAGATTAACTGTATATATGAAGCTGTAAAATGAACATTAAAGGAGAAGTTCACGGGAATCAGCTTGCTACCTCTATGCTAATGGTAATCTTCCCACCAGGGCTGGCTGATAATAAAAGCACCAGAAGGCAAGAAAAGAAACAATGGATGGAAACTACTATCAGACAGTAGAACAGCTTGTCTTCAGAAGTTGTAAGTGCTTCATCACTGGAGGCTTTTAAGAAAAGACTGGACAGTCACCTGTTTGAAATGGTATAGGCTTGAGCAGAGGGTTGAACTACTGGTAGAAGACCTCCAAGGTCCCTTTTAGCTTTATTGATTGATTAATCTGATTGATTGATAAGTTGCAGTCAAAGGAATTGTGAACAGCCTTATCAGAATTGTGACTTTATATATTATGTTTGGCACATTTCCTAGAGGAGCCAGACAATTTGTGATTAGCCCACAATGCTTTGTTGGTCGTCTTAATAATAAATTTGAAAAAAACAAATAAACAAAAATCCACAATTCATATTTGATCACTTGATTTTGAAAGGCAAAACAATCACTACCATCATTGATTATATTTCACTTGCCTTGCCTTATAATAGGTAGCTTAATTGGAAGCGGGATGTGAAAGGTGTGTTAGCCTTTAGGCGCATGCACAGCCCCACTCGCATGGCCCAGTTCCCCTTTCCCCCCACAGCCAGGCCACCAAGCCGCAAAGGTTGGGGACCGCTGGGTTAAATTATAGGGTTGCAATGTTTCATGGCTACTTACATATAACTAAAACATCCAATTTCATTAAGGGGAAATTAATTCGCAACACGATGTGCCCATAAGGATCCCATCAAGTTGGTAAAAAGTATTCCATACTGTTATAATTGTTTTTAATATGTCATTAGACACAGTATCTTGCTATGGAAGCTAATGTTCTGCATCTATGTCAAGGATAGTAATAGCTATAAAAACTCAAGACTGGATGCCTTCTTATAATAGAAGTCAAAGGTAACTGCATCAATGAAGGCATATATAGTCTGTTTTACAACTAATCCATAATAAAGTAGTACTGGATTTATTTTATTTGACCCCTGCAACCTGTGGAAAAGACTTTCTCTTACTCAACTCAATGTACTTTTAAAGAGTTTGTAAGTTGCAACCCTTGCCAATAAATGTCACCATAAAGGCTCAGTTCATGAAAGCAACAGTCCGTGCAAAGGTGTTTAACAGAAATACATGGCACTCCTTTGCATTGTTTGCTCTTGCTCTCTCGCGCACTCTCTTTGTCTCTCTCAAAATATGTAGTATTATAGAATCCAGAAGCTTGAGGCTTCCTTCCTTCCAGCTTGGACCAGAAAACATTCAGAAGCAACCAATGTAAATATAAGAGATCTTGAAAGGTAATAAAGTGTCAGCTTCTTTTAAGGCTTATTTAATAACAAATAATATTTTTTTAAAAAATCTTTAAATTGGTTAGCTTTGGTGAGGATCTAAAAGAGAGAAGTGGGCGCACGTCATCTTATCACATTGCTGATTGCTGCTAGGTTAATTGTGAAAATTATCACACATATAATATCATGAATATAATAGTGAAAAGCCACATTCAAACATGTGGCTTTTTTAACTTAATTTCATCTTCCAATCATTTAAGCTTTTTAATTTTCCCTAGCTATTTGATATTGTCTTAGATCATTGTTAAATTAAATTCTGAATCTAAAACAGGACAGAGAAAAGACCAACATTATACATTCAGTGCAATGAAAACCCAGTGTATGGAATCAGAATGCCATAACATATCCATCTTAAGCTGTTCCAAATACTACACCACCCAGATACCTTTCTCCTACAAAGCCTCATTTCTAACATAAGATCCTGTACAAGGAATATTTCTCATCTGGCCTTTGAATAGAATCACAATACAGGAGATTGTAATAAACCTATTCTTAAAGGCATGAATCCTCTGTTTAAAAAAGTTTTGAAACTTACATTTTAATTTATTTTAATTGGAAGAGAGTATGCTTTTTGTCATTAGTATCTGTTGTGACCCAGGCCCTTGTAGTTAATATTAAATGCAAAACAGTTCCAAAAAACAGATTTTACTAAAACAGCTGAGAATTAACTCATTCTCAGCTTATTCCAAATTAAATGAAAGCAAAGTCCTCAAAACACCATTCTTCAGTTTATCTCTGACCTTGGGATAATTAGGCAAACTGCCAAAGGCTTTTCTTGGTAACAGTTCAGGAACAGAAGACGCTGATATGAAAGAAATACAGCCAAACACGAAGCAAATCTCTCAACGGTTGTTTTCTGGCAAAGAGGCCAAAAACCGTTGCTGGTCTTTTAAGCCTTATGGGAGGGGCCAATCATCTCTTGGCCCTACTCCTGAGTCATCCTCTTTGCTTTAGCTGCTCCTGCCTTCTGGCAGCTCTTCTCATACGTGCACTGGGAACAGGCTCCTCCTGTTCCTCTACCTCTCTACTGTCTGAAGTCTGCGCATCACTCCCCGATGGCCTTGGCCCCATCTCTGCCTCTGACGCAGAGCCCTCGTCCGGGCTTTCTCCAGCCTTCAGGACTGGCCCATGTTCTTCCTCAGCCTCATCGCTGTCCTACTCCGCTGCCAGCTCCACAGGCTGCTGGCGGACCACAACAGTATCCAGGTAACAGCAGGACATCTAAAAAGCTAAAAGGCCAATGATCTATTGTAGTACTACAGTGATGATGAACCTATGGCACATCAAAGGTGACACATTGTGACATGCCAGCATTCACCAACACTTGATAACAATTCCACTCAAAAGCATGTCCTATTTTCACGTGACTTTTGGAGGCTGAAGAGACTTCCCAACAATGGTGTGTGCTTTCATTTGACCTCTGGAGCTTCCCAAAATTGTGCAAGAATGGCCATTCATTTATGCACGTCCTAGTTTCCATAGGCTGAAGAAATGCATTCTTCACAAAGCTGCTTCAAGGACAAAGGAGCTGCCTGAAGGTCATTTGAGCCTTTCAACAGGAAAAAAAACACTGCCTGAAGGCAAGTGACATGCAGATGATCCTGGAAACCACTGTGTCACAAGGCCAATTGCGCTCTTCCCTGAAACTTGTGTGCTTTGGGGAATGGTGTGAGGCAAGCTTTTAGAGTGGCAACAATGGCACTAGGGCTGGAGTCAAGGTCAGGCATCTACTTTAGCTCGTCACTGCACTACCATTGAGTTCACTATTCAGAGTGGCCTAGATAGAAGTGGGGGAATAGTTATTTCTCTTTTGTTCAGTCAGTGTGTGTGTGTGTGTGTGACAGACAGACCCAGACAGACAAACACAGAGAAGCCCAACAGATCAACTACTTATTGTTACCAAATCTTATAAATGTCAAATGCCTTATAAAGGCCAGCAGTATCAGGGCCATTTTAATCTTAAAGTAAGCTGTTCCAGAAGATAGGCACTGCAATTGAGAAGGCAACCCGGCAGATGACATTGCTTTATAGAAGGGACACATAGCATGGCACCCTGTTGGATCTACTGGGAGAGGCAGATTCAACTGGATATTTAAAAAAAATAGTCCTCCAAGTAACCCAGCCCTGTGCCACAATCAGCTTTATGGATGAAAACTGGTACCTTGAATTGCACATGGAAGCCGTCTGAGACCAGTGCAGCTCACAGAGCAAAGATGTTATGTGGGCAGACTGTGGTTCACCCATAATTATCACCACCGTATTCTGAATATGTTGGGAGAAAGAATTGGTATAAGAATGATAGCTCCTCTTTTCTGATTATTTGTTTTGTATTGTGTACTGACATGGTGACTCATATAATGATTGTGCAAACATATCCTCCAGCTGCATCCTATAATTGGAGACACGCTGCAGTTTTTGAAATTTGTTCAGTGGAGCTGCCAAAAGAAAAGCACAACATAGCAACTTAAGTATGAAATATTTTTATTAGTAAATATTTTATTTAAAAAAATCTTATGAAAACAGATTCAACATTTTCTCAGAAATTTGAAACTGACAAAAGATACTGAAGTTACATTTTCAAACCTGGAATGTAGTACTACAAATGGCAGCATATGAGGCAACATTTGCGTGCCAGTTGTTTGGTAGTTAACTTTTACACTTTGTATCTTTGCTGTACAAAAAAGACACAATATGCAATTGAGCAACGTTTAACAAAATCTTTACTTTAAAAATGCCAATGTTTTGAATTGATAGTTTCTAAATAACCTATTAAAAACCAATACTGTACAGGTAGACTGTGATTAGTGTTTGAATAATGCAATATTCCATTTAGTGCAAATTTTAAGTTGATATCAAGTTAGGTTGAATGTGACTCAAAATTCAATTTAGTCGAGGCTAACATGTACAAAATAGAGTCTAGTGTATACTCAGTTGCAGATGCTAGTCTTCATGTGAGAGCCAGTTGGTGTAGTGGTAAGCACCTGGCTAGAAACCAGGAGACTGTGAATTCTAGCCCCACCTTAGGCACCAAGCTAATACAATCACCAGCCACATGACTCAAAGGCAGGCACACACACACATGCGCCCACACAATCTTCATGTGTACAAAATGGAGGAATGGAAGATTCCTTATTTGAGGTTTCTTATTCCTTATAATGGAGAAAAACAATACACATTAAAAAAGGCTTCTAAGGACATTAGAGAAAAAAAAATGATGTAACTCAACAGCATAAATATAGTCATAGTAACACTAAAATAGGATAAGATACTGGAATGCCTGAATTTAGAGTACAATGTTTGTTTTTGTTATCTATAATTACTATGCAACTTGGTTAACCATAAATTTAAAGTGTATCTTTTTATCCTTTATTGCAATATTTCATAAACATATAAAATGTATCTTTTTCATTACCTATTTCTGTTGAGATAGAATCAATTACCATATTTTTCACAGAAGAATCACTTGGAATAGTGCAAATTTGAAAAAAATGCAACCATTTTGTGGGATTCATTAATCACACTCAGCTCTACCAATATATTAATAACAGAATTTTTAACAATATGGTTCAAGGCAATATAAAGGAAAGTTATCTCTTTATTTCATCACATTTGTAGTAAGTAGAACTAGGGAGCACAACTGCCAAATCAACAGAAAGCTCCTTGGTTGAGTGAGAAATTCAAAGCAAGAGCCCCTAAGATTTGTTAACATTTTAACCACTGCAATTCATGTGCATCCTTAACTATATTTCTAGAGTTGTCCAACAATTTGGTCAATGAAAAAATAATGAGGGCTGTTTAGATATTCACCATTGCCTAGAAGAAAGGAGACAAAATCTCTTCCTATTTGCATTTTTACTTATTTACAAATACCTGCTCCCTTTTAATTTGCTCTTCTTTTAGGAAATTATATTCAGAATTATATGCAAAATGCAGTTTCCCTTAGTAGATGAGCAGATGCAACGAAACCTTCCTGTAACTAATGTAAAGTTATAATGAGGAAGAAAACTATACTTTTCTCCTGCTCTATATATGGTAATAAAAGATTGAAATAAAAGAATTTAATGCATATTTCCAGTTAGATTTTTGTATGGGGGGAAAACATCCAGCCTTTAAAACAAAGCACTTGTAATTTTAAGGACAAGCAGATTTGGAATTCCCAGAGTTTTTGAAATATTGCATTTTTCATATACCTTAATTCTTCTATACTTCCTACCATAATTAACACATTAATTAAAAAAACACTAAACGAGAATTGTATTTGTACAATCATACAGGTGGCAAAGTAATTAAACATTTTATCCATAATGCAATAAATTGCATATTACTTTTGTAAAGCAAATGAGGCTACATCTTATTATAATTTCTGTTGATTATTTTTCTTAGGCTTCTCACCAGTTATGGGCGAGAGTACAATTTTCTTCCTTTGTAATAACTCATTATCTGTTTAGCTTATAAAAGAATTGGGATGAGACATAGACATTTAATTCCTTATCTTCCCATACTTCCAGCCAAGAATTTAAGCACTCTGCTTAAATTTAAGCATTCTTGCCTCTGAAAGTACAAATAAGAAAATATGGGTTCATTACCCACAAACCCTGTGGTTTCATTTATTTTGCCATAAACTTTTCATTTATGTCATCTATCCATGTCTTTGGATATTGCACAACTTTCACAAAAAACAAATAATTGAACTGTGACCTGATTTGCATATTGGTCAATAGCCCACTTATCCAGTTTAATGTTCCATTTTTAAGCAATAATTAACAAGATTGCCCAACAATAAGAATCTACAACGTACAATAATATTTATCCATAAAAACATCCTTATTTTTGCATATAAAGACCATTAGAAACTTTCCATTTACAGAAAAATCCTGTAGTTCTAATATACTGTACGTACAAACAGATCTTTTCCTTCATTAAATCAATATTAATTTGAGACCATTTAAATAATGCACAATCATTTTTCTAAGTTTTTTTTAAAAAGGTACAATTTTCAAAGCAGCATGGAAAATTAACTACTTTCCTAGAACATAATGTTCCATGCTCTTCATTCAAGCTGTCCTATGACATGTAAATGGCAAATGCAATGAAAGTGCTTGAGGAATGAGATACTAATTTTCAGGGCTCTTAAGTGAAATCTCTGAAGCTTTATTTAGATTCCAAGTTGTAAAAACCTTGTAAAGGTTATGATAGATAAATGAAATAAGCAGAAATAATTTATAGCATGGGTGCTAGACATGTAATTAATCTCTTATAGGAACAAAATTGAAATATCAGAGTGTTCATTATTTAATCTCAAATCCTACTTTTGTTCTGCAGCTCTAATATTGAACAAGGATGGCTTTTTCCTGAGCAGATCAATCTCCAAAGAAGCCAATTATTATATCCACTTGACATTTTCTTTTAAGAAAAGCCCAAAAGATCTGATTGGTGATTTATATAGTCCACTTTTGATGGTTTTATAATATTTTATTATATTTTAGCCCTTTTATAGAATTTTGAAACTTTTACAAAATGAACATCATGAAAATGTTTAAAAGATTCTAAGTGATTATTTAGCAGCAATATGTAACTTTTGTGGTCCATTCAAAAAATTATGTGGAAGAGGCAGAAGAACATACTATTCATTGCTATAAATTGCATTTTACTGGACAAAAGAGAAAAAGAACATTGAAGGAACAGCAGCTCCATGCCTCTTTAATGATTAGTTTCACTCTAATTTAGAATTTTAATTTGAAATATTAATTGGTTCAACATTTTGCAAATCAGCAACCTGTAAATAGCATTAGGCTATAATTCTCAGCATTCTCAACTATTACTAATTTTGGGCATTTTGAATAGGATTTTACCTTATTACCACATCTTACCATACTAAATATGACCTTGTAGGACATTTGAAGTTCTCCCAAATGGGAGGGGGCTCCTAAAGCCATGGTTTAATTACACAATGTGATTGCAGAAAACTGATAGCTGAGAAACACAGCACTGTAGGTCTTTGTGGTAGACTTACATAAAAAGCAAATATACAGCATATTTCTTACAAAACCAAGACAGAAAATTTCAGCCCTGCTGATACATATGAAACAGCCCTTCTGTTTTGCCCAATAATCCTGTCCCTATGGCCTTTCCTTTCTCCCATACCAAATATTAAATGCAGCCCAACTGTGAAAATGTTATCATCCTAATCTGTAACAAGAAGAGTAGCATAAATGAAGATGTAGATTGTATCCAGCTATCTGGAGGTCTACCATTAAAAAAAAAATATCAATGGTATAAAGTAAAAAAAAATCTCCCAATTTTTAGTTCTACACAATGACATTACAACAGAACTTAAGATGAACTACACTCATTTAAAAAGAACATACCAATGTACAGTAGCCAATAGTAACAGCAATCCTAAAAACTGCAATTAAGCATTTAGTTTCAGTTGGCATACTGTTGTTCCTAATAAAGCACACAGCTCTTCAAATAATGATGATTAAACATTTAAATCACTTCTCACTGAAATACCTAAGTACAACGTGTAACGATAACATCTGGAATACATACAATTAGTTCCCCCCCCCCAAAAAAAACACCACCCAAGCAAATTCATTTGTAGCAGCTGAGTTTCCTAATTGTAGTAAGAGAATCAACATGTGATCTCACCCACTCTCTCATACTGTTATCTTTCACCAATCATCTGATGGACTTTATCCAGAGAAAAAGTGATTTGGAAACAAGTAGCTCCATAGTGGTATTTGAACTACTTTAATTGTATCCATTGGATTCATTAGTCCCCAGAGCTAATCTTGTTCTTTTCCCTTCAGGGGCTTTTATGAGTCTTTTAAATAAGTCAGTGGTGGCAGATGATAAAAGAAAGGCACACATGAATATACTACTATTAGGATAAGAAGTGTAAAATTTCTGCAAAAGGCATTTTGTTGCACACGACAATAAAGACATGGAGGATAACATGTAGGGGAAAATAGTAGCAGTTTTCAAAAATTTGCAAATGCAACAGCCTCTGAAAAAATAAATTAGCAAAGCAGAGAGAGAAAAATAATGGCTATATTCATTGCAAATCACTATATGCCTCTTTTGCTCTGTGCCATATCTTTATCTTTTTGCAGAAAAGCAAATATCAAAATTACTTAGGGCTATGTAAGAATTTGGCAAGGCAATTAAGGGAAAATTTTCAAGCAGGAATCTTACAACATTTATGATTACAATCTTGTAAAATGCAAAATAAAATTAGTAGTATGATTTTAAATATCATTTTAAAATACATTCAATTATTGAATGCCTGCATTTATAGTGTATTAAACATTATAGAAGCAACAGAAACAGCTATAAGCAGCATCTCTAAGCGGGAGAAAGATTCCACATTTATAACTGAAGTCTAATGGATGTTAATTTCTCTTGCTGTTAGCATACAGAAATATTCTCTGTAAAATTAACTTGCATTTCATCTTAAAAGATTAAGCAGGAAAAATATTGCTCATTAAAAATTAACCGTTCTTCATTCAGATTAATTTTATTTAGGTAGGCACTTGCACTTGGTGCAGGTTGGCACTTGCACTAAACCATACTTTTTGCTTAATCCTAGTTTACCCAGTAAGTACAGTAGCTGTTAATCACACACTAAGGCAAAAAATACTGTTAACATGCCTTTGTGAAACGTGAACCCTTTAATTTTCTGTTGAATTTTTCTGATCCTAAACATAAGCTACATGGAAAATTTAGTCCTTAAGACTATTTTCCATACATACTTACTTTGGAAAATCCTGGTAGATTACTAGTAGCAGTTTCTCTTCTCTGGATGCAACATTGAATTTACATCTATGACTCTTTCAGAGATGACTGGTTGACAAATACACCTATTTCCTGTGAAAATAGCTATAGTCTGCTGTCTCCCTAGAATGCATTTATTCAAGGACAAAATATTTCTAAGGAAAAAGATAACAACCTAAAATGAATCAAAAAGCTTCCATCAGAATGTAATACATCTGAAGACTGTGGTAAGATGCTGAGCCTGCACTCCGCTAAAATCCACAGCTCGGTGGCTCAATTCCGCATAGGGACAGGAAAGGAGCCTCCCACAATTGCCTACTGGCATTCAGGTGTCCCATGGGTAAGATAACACTGCCCAAAAACATTCCTTTCACAAAGGCAGCCAGCCACCTCGGTGATCCTTGGCTAACACATGCCATACGCTAAAAATAAATAAATCTGAAGGCAGTAGAAACTACTTAACTATGACTTTTTATAATGCAATTTTAAATGGGGAAGACCTTTAATTCTGAGATAATATATCTGCAGTTCTTTAACAAACTAACTGAAAACCACACGAAACAGTTGAAATAGCAACAGAGGAAGGAATGGTCACAAGGAAGACCACATGATTTTCCAACCAGTCTACTAAACCAGATACTGTACTGAAATTGGTAGATTTGTGGGTCTTTTATTTTAAAAGGCCTCTGATCTAACAATTTTGGTAAATTATGTTTACTGCAGTGTGATTTCCAGTTGTGAATGGTATTTTTAGTAGCTATGAGAGAAGTATGTACATTGTTCTCTTAATAATAAGAGTTCACTATATTGTTTCATAGTACTTCACAAAATCAAAGATTTTCAAAGAATGAAAGTGATTTTATGGTAATTTTTAAAAAGCCAAGAAACCTCTTCCTAAAATTATATTCTATTATACAGAAGTAACAGTGAAAAGGCACTATTACCTGCCAGAAGACATAAACAAATAAATGCATTCAACCTCCACTGCAATTTACTCTCTCTTTTGAAATTAGACATGGTTAATTCTTACTCATTAAAAAAAAAAACAACCAAGCAGGTACTTCTCTAGTAAACTACGCCCCCTAGAGGTTTAGTCATAAATTACAAGTTGCATGAAAAAGCAGCACATCTTTTGTCTCCCTTAATTCACAACATTAGGATTTATTATTACCATGGTTTCCATAGTTTAGGTGGTTTTTAGATGTTTGATTAAATAACCCTTTTCAGCTGTTGGGCATGTTTGGAATTTTCAGAGAATCTCATGGGTGGTCTCACGAAACTGTTGTTAAGTTGGACACAACCAGTTACAAACGTTTATTTATAAACAAATTATAGTATTCTACCTTTTCTTGCTCTAGAGCAGGGGTGTTAAACTCATGGCGTCACATTGTTATGTGACGTATTACAACTTTTTTCCTTTGCTAAAGCCAGGGTGGGCATGGCCAGCACGTGATGTATCTGGCCCGTGAGCTTGACACCCCAGCTCTCGAGGCATTCTATTTAATTATGTTTTTTAATCCAGGTGGGGTACAGAGTTTAGCAACTACCCAAAGATGAATTCTTGATGCAGAGACAGACAGATACTTGGCTGTCTATCTCTGGATTACACAAAGTCATACAGGAAA
Source organism: Stegonotus admiraltiensis (assembly GCA_032468215.1). NCBI lineage: Eukaryota > Metazoa > Chordata > Lepidosauria > Squamata > Colubridae > Stegonotus > Stegonotus admiraltiensis. The sequence goes on along the minus strand of JANHZT010001740.1, from coordinate 155,253 downwards.
AGTATCCTGTGTCAAGAGCTATTAGTTGCTATGGTTTCATGAAACCTTCAGGATGCCAATGAACACAGAAGACAAATAATGCCTTCGTGCTTTATTGATGGGCATCCTTCTGACCCTTTTTGTAAGTGTTTATGTAGAAGACTCTGACTGCTATTAATCTTATGAATATCCATGTCTTTTGTTCAAGCCCATTAATATTTTTTCTCTAAATAACTTCGAAAAAAGGGGAAAGTTTCTAGGTCAATGAATTATTTTTTAAAATTGTTCATCCAGATTTCTTAATATCAAATTTCTATGTATTTTGTGGAACTTAATTCCTATATTCAGATACCACTAATTGAGATATGCATCTGGGAAGCAGCAAATCATCAGTTTGACAAGAAACTCTGTAACTCAATAGACATTTTATCTTTGCTGTTATCTATGACAGATTTCCATTTTCCAGAAGAGATTGTAAGGGAATTCTTTAGTATTGGTTACAACCCTTCTCTTTTGTGCCAAGAAAACTAACAATAGCAATGCAGAAATTCCAAGGATTCCTTATCAAAAATCTTTTCTACCAATCCCAAAAACCCTCAATACCCTTTTATGACAGCTGTAGCACTGTTAACAATGAATGGAAAGAAATCTTTAAGATGTGATAATGCTTTCATTTTCACTTAGAATTTCATATATCTGAGATTTTCAAAACAATGATCTTATTTCTGCAAAGTTTTGGGGGGCACACACAAAAAGTAAAGCACAATGGAAGTCTATAGTTTACCTGTAAAAATGATTATTCATCAGATTCCTTAATAGTAATAACTAATTGTTTTGAGGCACAGACAAAGAACTAACATATTCTAACTAGTTTGGCCACCATCCATTTCTAAGTATCTACCGTACAATACGGCTATAACTTGAGAACTATTTGTAGGTGCTCCATACAGTGTACAGGTAGTCCTTGGCTTACAACAACTGAACCTAAAATTTATGTTGTTAAGTGAGACATTTTAAAGTGAGTTTTGCCCCATCTTACAACCTTCCCTGCCACAGTTGTTAAGTGAATCACTGCAGTTGGTTAAGTTAGTAACACAGTTGTTAAGTGAATCTGGCTTTTCCATTGACTTTACTTGTCAGTTGCAAAAGGGGATCACAAGACCTTGGGAATAGCAATGGTCATAAATATGGACCAGTTGCCAAGCATCTGAATTTTGATCACACGATCATGGGGATGTTGGAAAGGTTGTAACTGTGAAAAATGGTCGGAAGTCACATTTTTCAGTGCCGCTGTAACTTTGAATGGTCACTAAACAAATTGTTGTAAGTCGAGGACCACCTGTATTTCAAATGACACACCTATTCCCATGGCCACCTAATTTGACATACAGTTTATTCCACATTTGATAATGTGAGGGGTGAAATTTCTAAAGTGGGGAGAAATGCCCCAAATCAGGATGGATTTCCATTTTCTGAGATATTTCCTCCCCAAATAAGTGTATTCATGACACACCCGCATAATTCAGAAGCATTCCTGAGAGGCACCAATGGAGTTGCAAGAGAGGATATAAGCATAAAGAAGCACAAATTTGTCCTTCCATGAAAGGTACACCCTGAACAGTGGTGACGTTACCTGCTCAGCAGTGTGGGATGAAGATTTTTGGCCCTAAAAGCATCCAAACCAGAAGGGCCCACATTGTGATGCATACACATTAAACTGTTTTTGAGTATTTGTCCTTCTGGCCAAGCACAATTTATGTGTGTCGTTATCACTCACACATAGGATTCATCACCATTTTCTCAGTGCACGATTCAGCAGAGCAAAATGAAAGGTACAAAATGAATTTGTTTATAATCTTGTATGATTTAACAGCATGTGAAAAAAAATTGCCCTTTACAACTTGGTGAGATAACAGTATATATAATGCCCAGCATCATTAGTCTCATTAAATAGGAAGCTTCTACTTACATTAGGTTTCAGAGACACACCTGCCATTATGCTTATACGTACACAATGCATATTCCACAGCTTGGCGCATACTGTGGAAGAGACAATGCTTCTCTCCTTTTTTAACATACTCCCCTCGCTGCAAGGAGTCCCTCACAGAGAGATTACACTGAGCCAGCAGCACCTGGATGCCAATTTCCCCATAATCCCTTTGAACTTCCTTAAGTGTATGGATCCCTGCTGTATCCAAGAACTGCACTCCACAGCAGTCTATTACTAGTGTATGGAATGTGAGTTGCTGAGTGACAAGCTGCACCGAAGTTTCTGCCTGTTTTCCACTGGCTCCATCTGATTTTTCAGTACTTATTTGCTTTTCTAGCTTTCTCTTTGCTGCCAGTTCCAATGAAGGATTGACTCCGGTCTTCTTGTACAGCAAGGACTTAAAGTTCTCTTTGTTTGCATAGTATATTGGTGCTTCAAAGCGAAAAAGTCTGATGCCTGGCTCAACTTGAAGGCCACTATAGGCAGAAAGGGGTTCATAAATTTCAGAGTCTGGTACCAGACCAAGGAGCTGTCCTTCTGGATTTTGTGTCCGCAGAATGACACAAATCATTGAAAAACAGACCCCAATAAGAAGGCCAAGTTCAGTGCTTATCAGTGCTGAAGATAACATAGTTACAAACCAGATCACTGTGTCGATTTTGCTTAACCGCCACATTTTTGGCAGGTCACCAAATTTTCGCAAGGCTCCTTTGAGGTTGACGATGATGATGACTGCTAGGACACATTTCTGAAGGGAATAGAAGAGGGGAGCAATCACAAGAAGAACTAACAAGATGACCAAACCGGTCACCACACTAGAGACCTGAGTCTTGCAGCCTGTCGCATCTTTCACTAGAGTTTTGGCAAGGGCCGCGCTGGTTGTGAAACAATGAAAGAAAGATGGGATGATGTTGCAGAAACCAATGGCATACATTTCCTGGTTGGGTTTAACCGTATAACCATGTTTCTTGGCAAACATCTCTGAAAGAGATACAGTAATGGCAAAGCCAATAATAGCTATGGGCACTGCATCCATAGCCACATTAGGAATTAGACTCCAATCTGGCGATTGTGGTGGTAGAAATCCAGTTGGTATATGTCCAGCCACACTGGAATCGTATTTCTCTTTCAACTTCCCAAAATGAGAAGCCAGTGTGGCTATTATGACCACTAAAAGCTCAGTGGGCAACGGAGCCTTAAGTTTTGATTTGAACCGCTCATTTAACTCTTTTGCTGGAATAAGAACAAGAAGGCACAAGCAGCTGGTGATGAGGTCACAGACGTTGGTGGTATGGATATTTCTGAATATGTTTATCCATGTATTTAAAAGAGAACCAATGCCACTACTCCGAGGAATGTTTAAGCCCAAGAGGTATTTGGCTTGTGAGGTGAGGATGGTTAAGGAAGCGCCAGTAACAAATCCACTGAGCAAGGAATCAGAGAGGTACACAGAGATGAAGCCCACCTGGAAGAGGCCCATAGCAACCTAAAGAAAAAGACAGAAGATTAGATGACACTTCTGAATTTACAAAGGAAATGAGGCTGAAAGGTAAAGCACGTTATTAGATAAGGCTTGATATATTATGCTATTCAGAATTACAAATAGCTATGTGTTTGTTTCAGGTTCTTCAACATGTTTAATTATTATTATGAGAAATTTCTTGTTTGTTTTTAAATATATTTCTACTTCTTAAGATTGCCATTTTTTTTTAAAAAGCCACTTAACCCTTATACTGTGCATGATCTAATTGTGACATGCATAGATTTACTTTGATATAAAATTTGTCTGATGTTGTATATGCTTGCCGAGGATGAAGAGGAAGGGGTAGGTTTTTGCTGTCTTTTTTGTGCGTGACTTTTTCCATTTTTTCCACATATCTACATATATCAGCTATAACTAAATCTACCTATTTGTATCCGGTTTCTCTATTTCTTTTATGTTTAATATAATCCTTAATAAAAACTATTGGAAAGAAAGCTCAGAACCCTAGAGTCACTTCATAATATCCTTTGTCCATCCTACTAATGTGAAAAAAACTTTAGTATTGGAAATACACAATAAAACAAACAAAAAAGGTTCATCAGATCTAGCATGTGGACTTTTGTCATATCTACTGGTGGCTCCTGAAAGAAACTGCATCTTTTCCTGGGATTGTATGGTAGCCACAAGGCCTCAGATCATGAAAAGGTATTAAGAATGAAGCACACCATCTCTACCTGGTTTATAGCCAAGTACTGCATATCTCTATTCAGGAACAATGATGCAACTCCTGGGCAAAACAAGCAATGTAACATGTATCTAAAATATTTTTAAATTAAATTTTGGAATATGAAGTATTTTTCCTAAATAAATTTCAAAATACAAGTCTAACCTGGTGCAATCTGTAAGAATTACAGATGTTCATTCCTTTAATTCAAAGTATAGATGTAATACTAAAATTGCCTTCCAGAATTGGCCCCCTTCCCGCTGTTTTGAGATTATAGCTCTTAGAATTGCAATCTATTCACTATTACTGGTACATTTTTTTACCTATATGTCTGTAGGATACAGGACAGAGAAATCTAAGCTATAGTTCTTATATCTACCTATCTTCAATTCTGCATACTTGCAAAGCCCCCAAAAGGTAAAGAACTGATATCAGATGACATGGATCCCCTTTAACTGCAATTTCTTACCTGATAAATTCCAGCTATGAAAGTCACAGTTGCTCCAACAGTAATTGCATAGCAACTCCTATCACATACTTTCTGTGAAGTCTGATTGGTAGTCCAAGACACCATTGTGACATTTATGAGATCATTCATATCAGAATGATAATTGCTAGAAGCACCCAATACTGAATCGTACCCAGCAATCTGTAATTCACGGTCTACCACTTCTCCCACCATCAAGCAGAGTACACCAAAAATGCCAACCGAGATATGACGGGAGGTTCCAAACAGAAAATAAATGATGCTTGCAAAAAACGATGTGTATAGACCATAGATAGGTTCTTGGCCAGCCAAAAGGGAATAAGCAATGGACTGTGGAACTAGCAAAATTCCTACAATTATGCCAGACATAAGGTCGCCCAAGAAATACTCCTTCAGTTTGTACTTGGGGAGCCACATCAGTACTGGGAGAAAACTGAAAAGCAGATCTTTGGCTTTAGCTGGGCTACAGCTGCAATTTTTCTTCAATTTCTTTAGCATGTAAGCCTTAGTATCTGTACTTTTTCCTATATATTCTAGAGAGATCCTGGAATGATCATTCCCTTTGCCACAAGTCTCCTCTGCCAATTCAAGCACTGGATGGACGTGATTGGCTTCTGCTGCCATCCTCGGGGATCTGTAGAAAAATGGAGAAAAAGATGTAAGATCTCCACTCCTAACCCATATTCAGATAAAAGTCTTATTAAGACAAAATTCATACAAGCAATTCTGGAAAAGATAAGACTTGCCAGTCTTAATTTATATTAAACAAACCAAAACTGGAAGAAATCAGGACTAGTACTTGTTAAATCTAAATTATACCATTAAAACATAAAGCACAAAAGAAGGGGCTCAGAATCCATGGCTGAAATGGACAACACTCTGATGAATATTGATAGAGCATAATTTCCTGTAAATTAACATGACAAAACAAATGAAATAAGGAACATAAACTTTTAAATGACCTGAAAGCACTTGAAAGCAACAAAAAATGGAAGGTTATCAAAATAATTTTTAAAAACCCACTGAATGCTCCAGACAACTGGAAAAATAAAAGTTTTCCCACTCCTGATGTACCTAATAATAAAGAGGGCAACAAATAAGCCGTTAAACACATGGGAAGTCTTATATTAGATAGTTTCTGGACTGGATGGTCCAAGTAAGCAAACAGTTTTATTCTGTTAGAGGGCCAGTTATGGGAATGAGAAAGAATTAGTAAGAATACAGAGCTAATTTTCCCCTTTTCAAGGTTTGAATCTATATGTTCAGAAAGAATGAAGGAAGTGTTTACTTCTAACTTCAGCTACCAAGTTTTGCAAAATTTATGTTACACTTGCTTCCTGCTTTACTTCCTTACAGTGTAAGTAACACACATGGATTCACTTTTTTATCCACACAATAGATCTATAAGGCTGATTGCATTGGATTACATCATGATTGGACTATGATTGGACTAAGGGCGTATGCTATTTAAAAACGTAAGCATCTTTAAACCTGTAAGACTGATTGAATTGGACTAAGTGGATATGCTATTTAAAAACTTAAGCATTTTTAAACCTTGTATATTCTGGGGTAATCCAAAAATATATATTTAATCTAAGATGAATAGTAATTTAAGGTGTATAATATTAATACCTTCTTACAAAAGATATACCAAGGAAACCATGTTTTACTGGTTCTTCCAAAAGAATAGTAGATGTAATATAAGGAATTTCATTTCCCTTAGAGACTGGGGACACTCTTGTCCACAACCTTTTGCTGTATGTTTTTTTTACAATTATGGATTGCAAGAATTGCATTTACAGGAAGAAACATAAATATTTTACAATGCTATCTACTCCACAAGAAAGAGGCACTTATATTTTGCACATTACCCAAAGAATGTGAATCAAGATGCAAAAGATATGATTCCACAGTAAATAAATTTTTAAATTTTAGTGTTTTCAAAGCATGCTCTTTATATGAGTATCTACTGTTTGCACTACATATTTTTCATTTTCATCATTTCCTATGAAAATATCAACACATGAAAATCTTTTATTTTAAATATAATTGTGGATGATAGTACCTAAGTGATCTTGGCTGACTTCAAAAGCAAGGTCAGATTTAAATAGGATAGGATAGGATAAGGATAGGATAAAGATAGGATAGGAATAGGATAGGATAAGAAGCCATCAGTAAAATCCAAGTTTGTAAGATAAACTGGAAATAAATGTGCACATGTGCACACATTAGAAAAAGAACATGGTAAACCATTTTTTTTTCTTTTGGCAAGAATACTTTATAAGAAAACGTATGCCAAGAAGTCCTAAGAAGTCAAGTTTCATTCAAAAAGACTTTGAGAATATATTGGGCCCTCAATACAAAAGAAAGCTCAGGACTGTATAGGTTGGAAACATGTGGAAGAGGCATTCATCCTGCAGGGGATAGACAGTGGACACACACAGCCAATTTAAGCTAATAGATGCTGATTTTTCAGTAAACATTGGGCTTCAATTTTGCTATAAGTCAAGAACAGTAGAGATGATAGGTAAATTAATGAAGCAAAGTTTCTGAAAAATATCCTTTATTAATTTATGAATGAATGAATGAATCAAATTTATAGCTGTTGCATGTAAGAGATATTACCCAGCTACATCTACAAATTTGGGGTGATGGTAATATGTACATATTATATATGCTTTTACATACTGTTTGAAAAATGAAGCTAAGTTTGTCTTTAGCCTCCCTCTCTGTTGTACATATTATATATGTATGTACATATTATATATGCTTTTACATACTGTTTGAAAAATGAAGCTAAATTTGTCTTTAGCCTCCCTCTCTGTTGTTTCTGATGCTCCTGAAGCATTCTTCAAAAGTCAGTTGTTCAATTGCCCAAAAATAATGAAATGATTTCTCACTGTTTTGAGGTAGGAAGGCATACCAAAACTGAAAGATTCAAACAAATGTGGCACACAACTTAACTTCACTATCTTGACTTCAAAGCAGTCCTTTGTACAGAAGTTGTACAGAAATTCAAGGAAAAAATAAGCACTATTAATTACACTAAATATTATGCTCAAAATATAAGCAATGTCATTAACTGGGTCCTGTTTTGTTGTTTCTGGACTTATTAAGATCATCTGGCTGGTCTCTGGCTACTGATTATGCTGGTGGCTTTCTATTATTTTCACTCTTATTCCATAATAAGCTGTGAGTGTAACGGGTACACTCACAAGACTAAGAGAACACATTTTCTGTCTTTCCACATGTGTGTGGGGAAAACCCCGTGGATTGATTTGGGAGCCTTTTGTGATGTTTGTGTCTCTATGACCAGAGACTAAACTTCAGCAGACGTGCTTAAAAGAAAGCAGAATTTCTAGAGAACTAGACTATTATCCACTGTGTTTCTGCAGATCTCTGTTATGCTTACATAAATCTTGCAAGATTTTGGGAGACAAATATGCTCTTACTAGCTCTTTAGTCTTTTAAATTAGGAACACAAAATAGGTACCCAGTTGCAAATTTATATGGCTTTTAGCCTAGTTCAATATCTTTGAAAGTACTTACTGTAAAACTACGTATTTGTCATGTGAAACCTAAGGAGTGTCTGTGTATAGTAAGGCTTCCAACATCAAGGAAAAAGTGGTTTATTAGGAAGCTGCCTGGCACCAGAAGCTGACTTGACTACATTTCACCTTTATATGTCCAAGTATGAAAGACTTCATTGTGTAGTGAAATGTCTCTCCAATATACAAGCAGCTTATTGCATATAAAATAAAACCACTTATAAGGCTATGGCCAGCTCTAGTTTAATACTTTTTTTAGCAGAATTGCCCATTTAAAATAAATGCTTAAATGTTTCATTTAGCTACAATTCTCATCCTTAGCTTTCGATATAACTAGCTCATTTGTCTAATTGCCATAATTATCCAAAATATGTAGAACATTAACAGGCACACTCACAAGATTAAGAGATTTCTGGAGTCAACAAAAGTGCCTGACATGATTGAGAACACAGATTACAGTTCTCTAGAATTCTTATTCTGAAGTTATGAAGTAATTCAAATATTTGCAATAGAATAAGGAAATCCTTTTTAACTAAGTAAAATGAATTACTCAGAGAAATCTGTACTTCATCCAAACCTCAACTATTGGTACTTTTGAAAAGAAATTAACATTTATTCAATTCCATTCATTCAGACAAAGCTGTATTTAATATTTTCCCTTTTGTTAACTAGGAACTCAAGGATATGTAACAGAACCGAAGAACTTTCTTTCTAAAAAGTTTATTTGTAGTACGATTGCCTATATATTGCCTACTATAACACACTTATTAACTTTTTAGGGGGCACAGGACTTTTCTTTTTTTATCCAGCAGATACAATTTCTCTGCAGGAAATCTTTAAGAATAAACAAATTCAAATCCCATTAGCAGAGAAACCTACTTTAAATCAACACCACTAGTTCATTCACAATGGTGCTTAGCAATTGCAAAAGAACCACTTCTTGCTGGTTGCTAAATCCTGAGTAGACATTTGGCTATCCTGGATACTATTGGAATGCTTATTGCTTGAAGGAAATCTATACTGGTTTAAAAATTTACAGAGAAGAGCCAGCACATAAATACTGTTTGCTTGGGAGTATGAAATCATTTTTGAACACATGAGATTTCAGATTAACCTACTGCTTAAATAAACTTAGAGCCTGCAGCTATTCATAAGTGACACATATAACATCAGCATCAGATTAATAGGGAGGCAACTTTCTTCTCCTTTTAATTAAACTTCTATACTCAAGTTGCTTTGTTTTTCATAGCAATTGTCCTGCTTGGATGCACTGTTTTTCACTATGCTTTCCTAGTTCTTATCTGAAAGCATATTGATACAAGAGGCAATGACAGTTTGTTTCTCGACCAGATTACTGCAAAGACAGAAAATTTTTGGGCCCCAAAGGAAGTGTTTGGTTCAAGGTCATACAGTTGACTTCTGTACCTAAGGGAGGATTATAACTTCAGTCTTCTCCAGCACTATAACACTGGCTTTTCTTTTACAACCAAGTAATTCAAATTGGTTTTCTCTTGCTTTGTTGATTTGCTATTGTCGGTTTCTCTCAGTGGCTGTGTCCCATTGTGACAAGGCTATTAAAGCAGGTAGTTTAAATTTACTCATGTGAATTGTAATCAGTTCAACTTTGGGTCAAAGGAACACTAAATCCAGTGAAATCATTAACTTGATATCTTCCACAAATGGCTACTGAAATTATGCACACAGAAACAGATAGTATTTTACACTTTCCACTAGCCTCTTTCAAATGTAGCTTAAGATCAATGAAAGTGATATTAAATTGCTCACTGAGGAACAAGAAAAGCAATACAAAATTATTAAGATCTATTTGGAGGTAAAAAAAAAAGACTTATACCATTTGTCCCACCATTATTTTATAATGTGAGTGTTATATCACAGAATTAATAAACATGACTTTGCCTATCCTTCATGAAAAATGTGAGGCCTACAAATTGTTTTTCTTATTATTAATTTTTTATTCTGCCATTTTTTTGTGGGGGAGGGTCAACTCAAGGCAGAAAACATATCAAATGCTCCTGTCTCCTATTTTCCCCACAACCACCATCCTGTGTGGTGAGCTGGGCTGAGAGAAAAGTGACTGACCCCAGGCCTTCCAGAGGCCTAAAACTCAGTGTCTCCTGATTTCTAGGCCAGCATCTTCAGTTAAGCATTACAGACAAACAACTGCTTCTACAAGGAAACCTGAAGTGTAAAACTTCAGGATGGGATTGGGGACTATAACAATTTTTATACTATAACATTTGAGGTTTTGGTTTTAAGTGCACCACTTTAATCAATGGGCAACACCTGGCAGTTTACAACAGTTAAATTGATGTAAAACACAGGTGTCAAACTTGATTGTGTCACGGGCTGGATCATGACATATCGTGATGTTTTTTGCCTTTGTGGAGCCAGGGTAGGTGTGGCCTGCATGTGATGTATCTGGCCTGTGGGCTGCCAGTTTGACAGGCCTGATGTAAAACATCACCTCTCAACAGTAAAAGAATTGTAAAAATACCCACTTCCTTCCAAATGATAGTGTTAATCCATTTTACCCTTTCCTTACTCACCGTTGTCTTTTTTTTTTTAACTGCTTCCTACATAGGTTTTTTTTTTCTTAATTAGATGAATTCTACAAAAAAAATTAATAGAGAATTCAGTCAAAACAGGCAATACAGGACTTCCGGTGACACCGCTTCACTGACAAGTCGCTCCTTTTTGGAGCGCTAGGCCCGAGATTTCGTAAGAACCACAGACAGCGAAAATCAGCTGTCTGGCGGTTCAAAAGTTTTCCCCTCAGGTGAAGAGGGGAAATAGAGCAGCTGGGGAGAGGTAGAGCTCCCCAAGACCCCCAGAAACTCTTCTGGGGATCGTTGGGTGAGAGCTCCCTAAAACCCCAGCAAAAGCTCCGGATCCGGGACGATTTCTGCTGTAAGCA
>JANHZT010001740.1:108614-129569 GCA_032468215.1 Stegonotus admiraltiensis | reverse complement strand
TCTAGTTGTTTTGGTGTGCAGTGCCCTATAGTGTCTTTTTGAGGGTAGAAGTTGAAACAATTTATGTCCAGGATGTGAGTGGTCTGTAGATATTTTCACAACCCTCTTTTTGACTTCCACAATATACAGGTCCTCAATAGAAGGCAGGTTGGTAGCAATTGTTTTTTCTGCAGTTCTAATTATCTGTTGAAGTCTGTGTTTGTCTTGTTTGGTTGCAGAGCGAAACCAGACAGTTATGGAGGTAGGTGCAGATGACAGACTCAATAATTCCTCTGTAAAACTGAATCAGCAGCTCTTTGGGCAGTTTGAGTTTTCTGAGTTTGTGCAAAAGAACATTTTTTGTTGAGCTTTGTTGATGATGTTTTTGATGTTAGGTGTCCATTTTAAGTCTTGAGATATGATAGAACCTACAAACTTGAAGGACTTTACTGTTGATACTGTGTTGTCTAGTATTATAAGAAGTGGTAGCATAGGAGGTTTTATTTCCAGACTAAGATCTAACCAATAATCTATTAGAAAAACAACCCTACATCTACATCACTAAGCAAACCTGTTATTTGCGAGAAGACATCTGTTCTGGGAAGCATTTTGGAGACTTAGTTTTCTTCATCTTTTCTAGCATGCTTGCATCTGATCTTAGCAAGCTGATCTTATTTTTCAAGTTGAATTTACATTTTTGTGGTACATTGTTTGCTTTTCTCTTCTTTTGTTGATTTTGCATTTAAGATATTCAGTTATAGCTGCCACTGCACTGTACATTAGTTGTTTTGTTTCTTTCAGTGAACTGATGCTTATATTTGACATTACATTATTGGCATCTCTTAAGACTTATCCATGTTTCTTTGGAACAAGCTTCAGTGGAGCCAACCTTGAATGGTCATTTTTGTGCTGTTCTAGATGTCCAGTTATTTTTTGTTTCAGTTCATCTTTTTAGTTAAAGTTTAGTTTTGTTCTTTCTCAGGAGAAGGCAGAGGGGAAGGTGCCTGGTTTGGGAATAAAAGCAATACAACAGCTATACTGGTTTTCTGTACTGCCAACACCCCTTCGTCTGCCCCTACATTCTGTGCTACTTTAGGGCTTCGGGTTTCTGTTTTTGCCCTGGGTAGATCTTTGCAGTTCTTCCAATTTTGCTTCTTTGAATCCTTTATTTTGTATTATAATATTGACATTTATCTTCTAGCCTCTGTTCTTCAAAAGAAAAAAAATATTCTGAATGCTCTTCTTTCCAGAACTGGGACGTTCTTTTCAGATAGCCTCTTCGCATTGGATGGATTTGTAATAACAGATCATTATTTCTTTATTTTCAATATTATTATTGAAAATCACAGATGTAACTTCTTTAGATGGTATTGGCCTTCATACACATCAAATTCTTTCCAAGAACCTAGGATGTCATAATGTATCAGTGTAGTGTATATGCGGATCCAAGCAGTGCTGTCTTTTGTAATTAACAGATGGAAATATTGCCAATGTGCAGATTTTCTAAGGCTGTCCAGTATTTTTTCGGTATGGCGTCCAGTGTAAGCCTCGGGACTAACATGACTGGTTTATTCCATAATCTTTCAATTTTGATTTTCAGATCAGTTTGTGATCTTTTCCAATTCCTTGTCCTCTATTGTACTATTTCCTGTTATTGTTACATCAATTATCTACACTTTCTTTTCCTAAGCACAATAAAATCTGGTGTTATAAGCCAAGACTTTATCAGTTTGTATTCAGAAATCCCATATTTTAACCTGCTCATTTTTTTACTACTTTTTATAGAAATTGACCATGTAATGCTTTTCCTTGCCAGCATTCTGTTTTTATTACATTATTTCAATATTCACTTATTATTTCCTGTATATTTAGTGTTTCAATTTTGCAATGCTTGTTCTTGGCTGTCTTTATGTAATCAGCCAATGCACACTTTTGTTTTTCGATAGTTTAAGTAAACTTCTGCCTCCATTTCTGAGAACACTTAAAGGCCCAAGGTATTTATTGATTCCTGCATTTAGATTTTGGTCCTTCTATTTTTTTATTTCTTTTCTAATATGAACTTTGCCTTTTCAGCAGCTGCCTATTGGGCTGACATTTTTATTGCATCTTGCTGTGCAACCCCCACATCCCTTTCTTGCTAAGTTGTGATGTGTACTGGATAATGGTTGCTGGAAGGAAGCAAGAATGTGACTTGTACTAATGGTTATTATAAATGTATTTGAAAAATACATTGTATTTTTTGTAATTGTAATTGTGAATTACTGCAATGTTATTTATTATACGATTTGCTGTAAGTCACTTAAATCAGATGACATAAAATATTAATTATGTGCAAATAAATAAAGCCATAGTTTAGGTAGTGTGAGTAGATCTGAATTGAAAAAACCTAATGTCTTTTAGATGATCAAAGTGATCATATGTATTTTTGCATTCTATTAGCCTTACCTTAGGTAAGTAAATCAAATGTAAACCATGGTTTCAGGTTATGGCTAAGACTTTCATCTAAACCAATATCCAAGTCATGATTAGGCCAAGGGTGTTTCATATAACACCCTTGGCCTAATGTCGATATGGCTTAGCATGATGTGCACTTGTACCCAATGTCTGTTGGACTTGGTGGATTATCAGAACTTCAGCAGTGAACTTTCTATTCTGAGTTGGAATCTATCCCTATTTTATCTACTCTGAATGTGTTTGGATTTTTTTCTTAGAATGTAAGTCCATCTCTATATTTGGGACCCAGTATCTTTAGAAGTCTGCTGAGCCAAATGAATCCTCCTATGCTACAATTCTGATTCTCTCTCATAATTCTTTTCTCTAAACTTTGAAGCTCCAATATGCATCTGAAGTAGCTTGATAAAGATTTTGCATATAGAACAAGGGAACTACAAGATTCGCTCCACTTTTCCAAAGTTGGAATCTTCCCTCTAACCTTGAATATATTAGGGAGAAAAAAACTTTGAAGCCTTTGGGCCTGCAGCTAAAATACTTTTAAATATTTTGAAAGGTGTTATTTTAATTAAATCAAATATGTAGTTTCTAGTCAACAGATGATCCATCTTACCTGTTCTTATGACTCATCTTGGATTTCCAATGAGGACAATCAGTGGAGGAATGGTTGTTATAGAGAAATTCAAATATTCTGTTTTTTCCTTTTATAAGGTTGCTAAAGATTTGAAGCCTGCAAGGGACCGGAAAAGAAAGCTACATATATGTATAGCTTGCAGTGAAAGCTAATGTTTACATAAGTTAAAAAAAGTTGGTCCCCTTGAACTGGAAATGCAACTACAGGTAATTGTCTCAACTTCCAAAGTATTTCCTACTAACCCACTATATTTCTCATTAATTGGCCAGCCCGTCTTTCTTTTGATAAGAAAAGTAGGTTTTTGTTTGTGATGCCATCCCAGAACAGATCAAACTAATTGCAATAGGATCTCAACATTTCTCAGCCTTCTTATATTTTGCATTCTGTAATTATTTACCTTCCATGTCTTGTCTTCCTGTTGGTCAGTCAGTCAGTCAGTGTTAATTCAATAAAGCGCCCAGAAAATACTCTTGAGTCTGTACTCTTTCTCTGGGTCCAGAGTATTGAACACTTTCCCATCCAAAATGGAAGGTATTGACTCTTACTGTTCCTTTTGTTATGCCCACTCTCGAATAATTCCATCTTTTGTACCTACTGTATATTCTGAAGCCCTTAAATAACCTTGAATCTGATTTTTTAAAAGTGGAAACACAGCAGGTTTATGGATTTCAAGTGATCCTAGCTGCATCTGGTAAACCTCCAACATATCATCCTGATTAGTACTACAGCTGCTTCAGATGGTACCTAATGTAAAGTCCCAGGGACAGAATCCTCTGATTTTTTACTTGTACTATTTCATATGTTGATTTGAATAAAGAAAGAATGAATAAATCAATGAATATTTGCCTACGAGAGGATGGTATCAATTCCCTTGGTAAAACCAAGCTTTATTGGAAAATTATTATCTCTCCATTAAGTATCTAGCAATATCTAAGTCAGCATATAGGGGAAAAAAATCTGTTACGTATTTCCTGGCTTATGTGCAACCAAACATATCCAGGATTGATTAAAATGTACTGTAGATTAAGTTGTGATGCCCAGTCTCATGAATATTTATCTTTGTGGAAAAGTCTGTTAAAAAATAGGTGGGAAGATGTGCTGTCAAAGCTTGGACAAAATCTGGATTATCCATTAACTGTGTAATTATTATTTTAAAATAAATAAATAGATAAATAGAATAGAATTTTCTTTGCCTGGTACACATCAGTGGCAATATAATCAATGTAACCATGTTTTCATTTCTGAATATGCATCGAACAGGATAGTTGCCTCAAACTTCCTGAGATGCTGTCTTTTTTGACTGTTGTTGAAATTAAAACATCCTAAAAATTGAATTAAAAATACCTTTAACCATCAACTCATGATTTGTGTATAAAGAGTTGAAATATCTGATAAGTGTTAAGTTCAATTATTTGTAATTGTGGCTGAAATTAATCAATCAAAATATTTTATTCTGAAACTACTGAATCCCTCAGAAAGGGTAGATTGTAGCTGTTCTTTGTTGGCAATGTAAAAAAATGAGTGTACATTAAAATATATGGTCATATTGGCTTTTGATTTCTTTTTGGAAGAATGTTGTAATATACATAAATAAATGTTTGGATAAATGCTTTCGTGTTAAAGATAACCATATTGATTTGAGTTATATTTCAAAACTGTGGAATCAGAACAATTTTGAAGAATTTTGGTTATATCCATTGTAGAGAACCACCTAGAGAATTATATTGAGAGATTTGAAAAGTATTGCTAACCCAGATAGCAAAGGGTTAAGAAATGGATTTAAGAAATGTGTTATTTACTTATTTTTTTCAGCGATTTTTACAAGACAAATTTTATGTATAACTTGATACATTATTTTATTTAAATGTGTGATATATTTTAATGATATTCATATACTTTTAATTTTTTTCTGTTTAATTTAAATTTTGTTCTGTTTTTGTTCATTCTGGTGTTAACGATTTTGTAATTAATTTGTTGGATATATATTTTTTTCATCTGTTTATGTATAATGTTTTCCTGTATTTCTTTTTTTAAACATTATAATGAAAATTATTTTTATAAAGTGCATGAACCTCCAGCATAAATTGATCAATAGATATAAAGCCATTTGGGGAAGGAAAAGTGGACATGAAGGTGAGTGACCATAGTCACCATATTGTCTAACTTTTTTTAAAAAAATAGATTCCAATTGTCAGAAAAAAGTAATGAATTAAAGATTGCTTCTTGGTGCTACTGTGACAAGAAAAAAAGAGTTAAAACTGGTTGTGTATTACCTCAGATTCTTGATTGCTCCAGCAAAAACAGTGGGGAGGATTTATAACTAGATTCCTGGTGGATATATAGGTACATCCAAGTGATTTAAAGGCACATCCAAGGGTATCATCAAGTTTCCCTCGTGGAGATACTACTCCCTCATTGTAGTATCAGCAATGTAGGGTCAGCTGGAAAGTATCATTCCATGCATTCTAAAGTAATATATTATGGAGAAATGCTGTCATTTTTCCCTAAGGGTTCTAAAGTTTTTACTCTGTGCATTCTGGTGTTAGGTACTTGAAAGAACCTTACTTCAAACTTGTCACTTCTCTCCTTCGTGTCGTAAAGTCAACACGCAGCACGTTCCGGAAACAGATGCCTTGAGTTTTGTTTGTCAATATTTTACCAAGTCTCTATGGTATGAAGAACATTTTTGCATATTTGCAGTAAGAGGAATAATCCCAGATAGATCCCTGCCCTATTTACTATTATGGAATTTATTTATTCATTCATTCATTCACATTTCAAAGAGCCTCTGGACAATATACAATTAAACATCAAAATTTAAAAAACAGAATAACTCTAACATTAAAATGTTAGAGCTAAAATTTTAGAATTAAATTTCTAAGAAAATTAAAAAGTGTTTAAGGAGGCAGAATAATTAAGTCCTGTTTACCTGCTTACACCTATCATCCAAGAATTTAAATATCCCAGGTAAAGGAGATTCTAGGAAGTTAAGGACTCCATAGAAATGTGCAGAACAACTGAAAGTGTTTGAGTTAGGGGGGTGATCCAATTCATCTTTTCTTCTAGGCTGTAATATAACTAACTGGAGAGATGTCAGAAGAGCCCACCACTTCAGGATCTGTGAACCAATAAATCTTCAAAAACCACATTTATAAAGAATGCATCTGACAGGATCAGCAACATTTCACTAATTTCTCAGGGTGATTAGAAGACCTGCAGGCCTATACCTTTTATCATCAGCAACAGTGTGAAGCTGTAACATAAGCCCTATTATTAAGTTGTCAAAAACAGAAATGATGAAAGAAAAGAGACTGGAGGTAAATCAACATTTTGAGTGTAATTAATATGTATTCTGATAAGCTGACAATTAAGCAGTGATTCTCACATGTCACTAAAGTAAAAACACTCAACATAAAAACATTTAATTGGATAGCAAAGTCAGGGTAACCATAGGCCTTAAAATTAAGCAGTTAATCTTCAAATGATTGCATATGTAATTTATATACATTATACTTACTGAGAGTAAGTTCTACTGAACATTCTGGAGCTATATAAATCTTGTGTAGCTCTATATAGGCAAGAATAATAATTTTTTGTTGCAAACCACAGGTTGTAGCTTAACCAATGAAAAAATTCATGACTTGAACCACTCGTTGAGCATATGTACAATTCCACACAGAATTACAATCAAACTAAACACAGTGAACTTAATGGTATATTTGTTATGGTTTATTTATTTATAGGCAGATCACTTCACTATTTACAGTACATGAATGTAGAGATTCTACAGTCTTTGTGATGTAAACAATTAACTCCGCAATGGGGGAGTCTCAAAAAGAAGCCAGTTCTGAAGTATTTACATAATTTAAAATAGAACTTTTATATACTCACTAGATAGATATAGAGAATACATTGAGCAATTTGGTTAAATCATCTACGAAACTATAGAATCTGACAATGTAAAAATACAAGAAAACATTCTCTTATTTAGAAGGTTGACGTTGAAATCACACTAGAAAGAAATATTTATTTAAAAAATGACAATAACAAAAGAAAGGCATAAAATGTATGCCAATTAAGGTTAAAGTATATTACATAAATAAGGACAAAACAGAATACGATTGGGGGTGAAAATAAGTGAAATATTAAAATCTTCTACTTCTCTTTTAAAACACCAAACTAAAAACTTGATTGTATAGATTACAAAGGGGTCAATTCTGCTGCCTTTACTTACCCAGAAGTAAGTTACCACTTAGGTAATACCTCTAAAAACATGGCAGAATTGGGCCCTTCTAATTATTAGCAGTGTTCTCCAGAAAAAAAAAGAAAAGAAAAAAAACCAACCCTCAGTAAAATCTTTATTTTATAATTTTTATTATAAATAACATATAGCAAATGTGCCCCTCTTTTAGGTGAAATTCTTACACCTTTCTCTAAAAAATGCATCAATTTAGCCTCCTTCACACGTTCTGCCTCACATCCACACATAAACACACATGGCAAAGAGGGGCATGAATTCCATCTGTGTGTGAAATAATGCTTCCTAAAGCACCAACTCCTGTACTAAAATCAGTCTTTCCAGTGGTTTGTCTCGCAATCGGTATCATACACATGAGGAAATGGAAAAAAGAAAAAAAGCCTATTATAAGAAATCTGCTTTTCAGTGGTGCTATGACCCCCTCCTCAAAATGCAGCACCTTTCTGATCTGGTCCGGTTGCATTTTGATGCACGCAGAGTTCTGTGCAGATGGAGAGGTCTAGTCTTTTCCAAAGCTGTCAAATGATTTGAGAAGCCTGCAGCAATGGCAATGCAACCGAAAAATGGGTCAGCTCCTACTTCTGTACAGCTTTCTGCACACAATGGTTCATAGGCTGACTTGATGCATGAGTCTCATAGACAAATGAACCTAGGATTGATGCAGATAATACAGGCGTGCTTTCAGGATTACCTGGGCTGAATCTTAAGAGTGACAAGGTGATGCCTTTAATAATAGAGATTTGCATAAGTGAGATTTAAATATTACACCCGGGACAGTTAAAACCTGGCCTAATATTCACTGAGATTCTTCCCAAAACTAACTTATTGGTTTCCGTATACAGGTAGTCCTTGATTTACAACTATAATTGAGCCCAAAATTTAGGTTGCTAAGTGAGACAGTTAAGTGAGTTATGGCCCAATTTTACAACCTTTCTTGCCACAGTTGTTAAATGAATCACTGCAGTTGTTAAAGTTACTAACATAGTTGTTAAGTGAATCTAGCTTCTCTGTTGACTTTGCTTGTCAGAAGGTTGATGATTACATGACCCCAGGACACTGCAACCGTCATAAATAAGAGTCAGTTGTCAAGCCTCTGAATTTTGTTCGCGTGACCATGAGGATGCTGCAATGGTCATAAGGGTGAAAAATGGCCATAAGTCGCTTTTTCCAGTACCATTGTAACTTCAAACGATCACTAAACGAACTATTAAGGACTACCTGTATAAGGATAATAGGGAAGTTCAATTCATCATGTGAACTCCCACACAGGCTTAGACATCTAAGCCATTTTGCTCAACATATGCCCTAAAACATCTTTTTTATATATTACATTCTTATAGCATTTGTCTTAGC
Organism: Stegonotus admiraltiensis; assembly: GCA_032468215.1. Lineage (NCBI taxonomy): Eukaryota > Metazoa > Chordata > Lepidosauria > Squamata > Colubridae > Stegonotus > Stegonotus admiraltiensis. The sequence goes on along the minus strand of JANHZT010001740.1, from coordinate 120,894 downwards.
ATAAATTAGTAATACCCTTTTGCAGCTGCTCACTATTAGATTGGCCATATTCTTTGGCTAATCAGAAATACAATGCAGAGTGCATAAGCCCCTAGTTGTTTTTGATAAGGAGGGTGAAACACCTTCTTCAGAACAAAGAGGTACCTGAAATCATACACAAAAATATGGAAGGGGCGTTCCCAAATGCTTCATGGGTATCAGTGATATACTGTAGGGATTTATTTTTTTAAAAAGTCAAATTTCACAAATGACAAAGAAATAGCTCTTTGCAAAAAATTCAGAAAACATGGAAATGAAAATGGGACTTGGTATGCTTACATTGGTAAAGAATATCACACATGGACTATCTTGTAAAAATAAACTGAGGAAATGCTAAACTGCTTCCTATTTTCATGTAGTAAATTAATGCCATATTAAACACAGCCATGCACACACTCATACCGACTCCTGTATGGCTTTTTGAATGGGCTACTGAGAAAACTGAGTGTTCACCACAAAAACAAAGACAAAGCCGATACCAGTTTTATGGAGGTAGAATAGGTCAGAGGGAAAACAAGACAACTGTTCGAATAACTGGCAGTGAAAATAAGATACAGAATCCAGTTCTTCTTGTGCAGTCTCTACAACACTGCTGTCTTACTTCTGCCAAGATTTTCAGTTGACTTATCAATATTGACTTGTGTCTCACATTAAGCGATCGTTATTAAAGGATCAAGAGAAAATAAATGGCTTGTGACTTATTCCTATCCTTAAGGTATTTCTCCTGATTTTCCCAAAAAAATAAAAAAAAATATAAAAGAAAATTAGGAGGGATTTCTCTCTCTCTTTCTCTCTCTCATACACACACACACATACCTACAAACATATATAGTTTTGTTTAAAAAAATAAATGTCTCCCTCATGATTGCCTTTCTTAATACACCCTTTTGTTCCGAAAAACCCTGGACAATTGATTCTTCTTTATTTGGTTTCTCATGTGTTCTCACAAGATCTTGATTTGTTCTGTTGCTCATCGTTATGGCTAGGCCTGCCCCATGAACATGGGGGTGTTGGCATTATGCATATAATTAAAACAAGGACAGAAGAAAGTTAGGCAAACTTTGCAGAAAGGACCCCAGCAGCAAACTCTTTATAAAAGGGGCTAAGAACATGATGCCTTCAGAAATGAATCCCCTATGCCGAGAGGCAGCATACAGTCATTTTTAGCCTTGGAGAATCAAAATGTGCTAGATATAACTGCCCTTAGGAGGTGTCTGCCAGAACACATTAGCAGCAAAGATGGCTGGAGCAAGATATAAAGCTCATCTTAATTCCTTATCCTAAGGAAAACAAATAGTTCTCTTACTGCATGAAAAAAAGGCTCATGTTGTATTGTAGATTTGTTGACTCATCAATTAACCACAAATTATCAGTTGCCTATCCAAGCCTATGGGATCTATCACACTCCTAGGCAAGGAGCAAAATCAGGAGATAGGATGACAGTCTGAGTTTGGTTTAGTGGACCACAAGTCTACTATTATTCAGGTACTCTGATATTCAGAGACAGGAGTATACAGCCGGGTATTTTATATATTTGATCTTATCAATTCCTTTGTCATATGGAACTTGGCCATTCTTCAATAGCCTTTCATAATTACTCTTTACAATATTTATGGAGCACTGTAGTTGAGTGCTCTACATACCAAAAGTTTAATGCATTGTACTTATTTATTCATACAAACTTCGGTATAACTCTCTGCTTTAAAAAATTTGGGACGGCATTTGTTCTTCCTGTACTCTGATCCAGGAGTTTGCCTAAAATTTTTCTGTCAACACACTACAACTTCCCAAGTCACTGTAAGAATAAATATGAACAAAGGATTTTCACACATTGTTCCCTGTGTGGGTGATGCAAACTAGCTGTGCTTCCAATAGCAATTAGCATAAGCTGCGGGTATTGATATGCTGTAACCAGGACAAATGTGCGTGCTTTGCAAACCATCCCACTCAGGTTCTACATTCAACACTGCTGAACTTGCAGATGCTGAAGGGCTCAATGCCCCATTGTCTTCCTCTCATTCATGTGCGTGTTTGTGCACATACGTGCATATTGCATAAAGTCCTAGTGAAGTTTCTCGCACAAAAAATATATTTTTATAGGCTTCAGGCAAAACAAAGATCACTTATTGCACCTCTCCCTACAGCTAGGATTGAGAGGCTATGTGCATTATAGGATCTTCCTTCCTTTCAAAGAGCATGTCTTGCACGCCCTAATATCACTGGCAACTCCAACTTCTGAAAATTAACTTGAGATATAAAAGCAGATAAGCCACGTTTGCAAGCAAGTTTGGGCTAGAAGCAGCATCTTCCAAACAGCAGAAGGACTGTTTTAACGCTTTCTTTCCAGCTGCATTCAACACTTTCAACACACTTAAAATTTGATGCATTTTCCATCTCTCTGACCAAACCTAGTTCTGAACTTTTTGATATCTTTTGTAACCAAGCCAGGAGATGGAAGAATTCCACTTACTAGTTGCTGGGGTGGTTATTATTATTTGTTGTTTGATTGTTCTCTGAAAACATCAGTACAGCACAGGACAGGACAGTCCTACCCACCCTAAATGTGTCACTATGTACATTCTACAGTAAGCTCTATAGCAATCACATGTAAACATCATTGTGGTAAGGAAATACTAGGACAGAAAAGGCAAAGCTACAATGAGGCACTTGTCAATAGCAGATACTTCATCTTGGCCAGACTTCATTCTGGACTGATCACAAGAAGATCTAATGGCCTTGTAATCCTTTAATAAGTTCCTAAACAGAGATGTTAAAAGTGACGTTGTTAGCCAAAACATTGTGACAGTGAATTCTGCAAGTAGCATGGAAATTATATTAGCTGCCATATGAAATCAGGATTGTTATTATGAAAGCTCCAGATCACCATCCGCATCCCAGAAATAAACATTCAGGATGGGATAAGAAATTCGTTGATCTTGTGGTGCTTTTGATATGTACAGTCCTTATCAAGAGAATGGGGGACTATTCAGACAAACAGACTTTGGGACAGCATGAATTAGGCCAGAATCAGGATGTTTTTGTCCTTCGATTCCAAATCAAATACATGCTGATGCTAAAGAGACCTTAAGGGAAGAGAATCTAACTATGGACAGAATTAAGGCTGTTGTATTTTATCTACATGGGATGGTTGAACCCCATCGGTCTCATCTTTGTGAAGAACAGAATAAGGATATGGTGACTGATGGAGGACTTAGCAATGCTATTTGGTCCCCACTCGAAAGTGCTCTCTTGATGTTCCTATTGCTTATTTAGTGTCTCCCTAGCCTTTGCTGGATGTGAATTAGCACAAGAGCAGCCACATTGCATCTGGCAAATGATGCATTTGGTACAGTGTACTGTATGAGCATGATGCCTCCACATGTATTTACCTTCATCAGATGGGCCTCTTTCTCCAGAAACCATTTGTTTAAATCAGCCTACGTTACACAAAGCTGATTCCCTTCTCCTGGGCATCTCTGGGTTTTGAATTTAGGAAAAACTGATCAATGAGTAGAGTTCTAAGCCATGGGCAAATCAAAAGAAATGAATATGCAGAGAGACATATAGAATAATAATAAAAAAGAATACAGTTACTGTATGCTACTGGCTAGATATTATACAGTATGGCTTATTCAAATTTGCTCAGGCAGAGAGCAGTATTTAAAGTGGGGCAGAGCTACTCTGCTGATGCTGAGTGCTGGGTCAAGGTGCAAGGATGCTTTTGACCATTTTTCTGTTCGGCCTTGCAAAGAAACCCAGGTTATCCATCAGGCAAGAGATTTTGCTTTGGTTGAATGACCAGATGGCCAGAAATCTGTTCCTGTTCCTGAGGCTACTGGGGATATGACTTAAATAAATTGTTCTACATTTGTAACTTTTTGGTGATGTCATGAAACAATGGCTATTCCAATGGTGGGGTCTAATGCTTAGGAGCCTTAACTTTTCTGGTTCACTTTCCAATCTTCTTTGTCCCACGAGAGATTTCACATGTAGGATAAACAGGCCAATGGCTTCTAGTTATAATGGCTGTTATATACTTCTCAACTCAGCACCAATGGACATTAGATTACCACTTGTAGTAGATTAACTGCTTTCTTGGGCAGCTTGTGAGTTTCTGAGAAGCATCTGGTGGCTCCATGGAAACAGGATGCTGATCAGATAGGACTTTAGCAGGGCTTTTCTCATGTATCATTTACTTGGCTAGGAGGACAGGTTATCACATCAGCATGAAGGAAGAGGGAAAAATGTACCCTGTCACCTTCTCATTTCTCACTTGATTTAATCTTTTGCCATCTGAGGAAAATACTTGGAGCCCGCTTAGGACTGCAGAATCACAGTTTGTCATGTCTCATGCAGTCAATGATTAAGGAGTGGAGATTCCAGCATTCAGTCCAGACAAATGGAAAAAATAGTTTATACAGCGATTCCACACTGCCATTCAATAAACCCCTGGCTAATCAAGGACGAGCAGATTTTTTATGATTTTCAGACGAGCCACTCACTGAAGGGAACCATTCTGGAAAGGCTGCATCTGCTGAGGGGCAAGTGCCTCATTACAGTGCATAGTTAAAAATCAAGGAAGCGGTACAATAAATCTGAATTACAGTACATCTGAGCCATAAATACATTATAAGTATATATTTCTTTCTTCTATTAAAAATTAGTTTACAATCTTGATTCTATTCACAATTAACAATTTCATAATCACACACTACGGACCAAAAATGAAATAAAAGTTATGGTGAACACAGCTGCCACTCCACGGCGGAAATGGGACCAGTCAGAGAAAGGGGATTGGACAAGAAGAGGACAGAAGGCTTTTGCAGGCTCATCCTAACACAACCAATCAGAAGCAGAGATACTAACTTGTGGCAGTGGAACATCAACACCATGGGAACTCACAGACAGAAGCAGCTTGTTCAATGTAAACATCAATTTAAAGGGTCAGCAGTCTCTCTCTCTCATTATATATTTAATCATTTCTTGAAAACGTAAACATATTGGAAGTGCCTTGACTGAGGTATTAAGGTATTCCTCAAAGGTTAAGGCTGTTACCGATGCAGACTTTCCTGGGCCTCCTGCAGCAGGCTGTCAAAATCCATGGTTTCATATTTGCTTTTTACTGGAGTTGGAGAGGACTCTTCTGTATTGGAATCTGCTACAGAGAAAAGATAAATGCTGTCAAAAAGAGGAAGGAGAGGAAGGAAGGAAGGAAGGAAGGAAGGAAGGACGGAAGGAAGGAAGGAAGGAAGGTCAGCTAAGTCATATATATTACATCTAATGTTTCCAAGCGACATGGAAAACCTCTAAATCTCCACTTCCTCCTAAAATGGAAGGATTTAATGATCATGAGTAGGCTGTTGAGTTATCCCGTGCTCTTCTCTGAAGAGGCCGATCAGCAAATATGACAACCCATTTAGCTGAGGGAACTGAACTGTCTCTCAAGAGAAAGGGTTGGCCACAATCTGTCTGGAAGCTGTTAAGAACTGCCTGCATTGGATATTCATTCTCCCTAATCAGATTGTTATTTTGGGTGATCGCATTATATTTGATTTCATAACTGTGTGCTATTTTTTATGGTTACGGTTGATTAATTTAAATTTTCTTCAATTACAATAGTTGCTCCCTGCCCCTTTCAGGAGAGGAGGGCTTTAATTAAAATGAAAGAAAATAAATTAAAATCACTTGTGATCTGTGAAAATGAGCAAATATAAAAATCCTTGGAATGTTTAATCTGCTAAAGTATGGGCACAAACCCAGCTATTATTATTTGCAAACACTGACTCATGGCTTAATGTGTCACATATATCTAATCAATTCTGGTTAATTCTGTATCTGTAGTTAAATAATCAGTGGATTAGTATGATTAGTATATGTGAGTGATTCAAGATAACCACTCTGATTCAGACATCTCTGGTGGGGGAAAAACTCCTTCGCTATCTCTGATTGTATAAAGGAAGCACAATGCTAATAAATAGAAATAAATGTATCAGATAGTAAATAAATATTAAATATAGATAATAAGATATGTAAATGAAAATTGTTGTAGATTTTATTGTATAGATTTTATGCTTTGGATTTTTTAGTGTCCACCATCATTAATATCCATACCAGGATCACCGTTTGTGACTTGGATGGCCATATAATTTTGTTTGATAATAAATCAAACTGGGGAATTCTGGGAATTGAAGTCCACAAAGCGTGAAGTTGCCAAGGTTTTAGAAACCCTGCAGTATATGAATCAAAATCAGTACAACCACCCTTGCCAAATTAGATCTGTTACGATGAAACAGGCCAAGATGATTGGTGACTTACCCAAATCAGTAAATCTGGTCCAAAAGAAGTGTCCAAAACCGCCATAAGCCAGCTGGAACAATGGCTCATTTCTTTTCCACAGAGAAGCACCATTCTTCAAGGACAAGGCAGCATGCTCAGAACACCGGTATGTGATGACACCGTATTTATCTCCCCTGGATAATGAAAGAGGGAATGCCAGCACAGCCAACAGAGCAGCGTTATTTATTTGTTATTATTTTTATTCCATGTCTCTCCAACAGGAGCTCAGAGCATCTCGTTTAAATCTCATGCAAACTTTATAGGAATTAGGATCCAAGAGTCTATTAATCAAACTGCAGTGATTACATTGGCATCTCCCAGCTGCCTAGGAAGAGAACACTCCAGCCAGGCTATTTATTATTTTTATTTCCACTTACACACCACTCAGGATAGTTAACAGCCATTCGACTACAAAACATTGACCTTCCCCCACACAATATAACATACATTGCTATATTGCCTATTTATATAAACACAAATCTGAACAGACAAGAGGCATTGAATAAAAATGATTTACCCACTAAACCAAATAAAAGTTTATGCATGTATGTATGTACAGTATACAGGCAGTCCTTGAGTATGACCATAATTCAGCCCAAAATTTCTGTTGCTAAGCAAGACAGTTGTTAGTTTTGTCCCATTTTACGACTTTTCTTGCCATGGTTGTTGAGTGAACCACTGCAGTTGTTCAGTTAGTAACACGGTTGTTAACGGAATCTGGCTTCCTTATTCTTTGCTTGTAAGAAGGCTGCAAAAGGTGATCACGTGATCCCCGGACACTGCAACTGTCATAAATATGAGTCCGTTGCTAAGCAGCCAAATTTTGATCTTGTGACCATGGGGATGCTGCAACGGTTGTGAGTGTGAAAGAAGGTCATAAGTCACTTTTTCAAGTGCCATTGTAAATTCAAACAGTCACTAAATGAACTATTGTGAGTCGAGGACTAACTGTATATGTGTACATACACACACAAAGGATATCTTTGAACTAAAATGCTCTGTTTTTCACTTGAATAGAGTTTTGAGCTCAAAACTTTCAAGCTTGGATCGAACTACTCCAAATTCAGTCTGCTTCTGTATATAGCACAATGAAATTACATACACATGTGCTAAGTAGTAGCAATCCATTGTAAATTTAAAGAAGTGCTGCATCTTCTATGCCAGTAGTGTCAAACTCGCGTCATCACAGCGAGTTTGTGACATATCGCGACTTTTTTCCCCTTTGCTAACCCGGGCATGGACATGGCCAGCATGTGACGCATCTGGCATGTGGCCCAGGAGTTCGACACCCCTGTTCTATGCAATACAGCAGTGTTAGTCCTTACACAATTAAATGATGAGGGAATTTAATGGCAGTTTCTTAGCCAAAACAAATATGATGCAACTGAGGAAAGAATGAGTCCGTAATTCGTACACATATTTAACCAGCAAAAGGTTTAACTTATTTAACTTACTTCTTAATAGGTACACTAGTTCAATTAATACTTAAGCTTTGTGTTCACAGGGTCCTCAGAGAAGATGTTTTTCCAAAGAACAAGAATTATCCAGCTACTGAATTTTAGATTCCGATTTTAATTTTAATTTTAATCTTAATCATAGAGTAAGTTAGCTAATTTACAAATACTCATGATTTCAGCCAGGGTGAATAATGAGATAAGGAAAACTCACCTTTTATTCTTGGTCAAAATGCAACACTCAACAATCTCTCCAAACACTTCAAATTGCTTCTTCAGTTCACTAGAGCTCATACTGCTGGCAAGATTTTGGATGTATACTACACGGCCTTCTCCCTGTTTAATAGCAACAGCACTTAGACTTATATATTGCTTCATAGTGCTTTATACCCTTCTCTAACTGGTTTACAGAGTCAGGATATTGCCCCTAACAATCTGGGTCCTCATTTTACTAATCTCATAAGGATGGAAGGCTGAGTCAACCTTGAGCCAGTCAGGATCGAACTGCTGGCAGTCGGCAGAATTAGTCTGCAATACTGCGTTCTAACCACTGCACCACCACGGCTTTCCATGGCTCTTAATGACACGAGTAAATTGCTCATGCCTGTCTGGTACAATGTTTTAAACTGATACATTCTTGCTATCTCCAGGTCCACTTTACTATTAAAGTAGTACCTTTTTATATTTTAGACAGATGAGCTCTAAATATGCTAAATGTATCTATGTTTGGCTGATATAAAAGATATACAGAATATCAAATCACCAGCCTCAAGTGCAACTTTTTTTCTACTTCAACAACTGTAGATCGCCTCTTATTTGTATGATTTTTTAAACACGATACCATGTCTTTTTCAAGATTCCAAACACTATTACTCTGTGGAAGTGCACTCTGATGAATGATCGTTTTCCCTATGCCAAAACTATCTAAAAGAAACATATTGGAAGGGAATAAAATGAAGAAACTGGCAACAGATTGAATTCTTGGCAGAGGGAGAACTATCATTCATCAGCATGCACTTCCACTTCCACAGAACAATAGAGTTTGGAAAACCAGCTAACTTCCTGTATTACCCCTTCCTGAATAGAAATTCCTGTCTCCCAAAATTCAAATGAGTTGCAGAAAGAGGAATCATCTGATCAGATTGGAAACCCCACCACTTCCACTTCATTCATCCCAAATCTCATTGAGAGCTCACAGGTCACTCACAATGGCTTTTTCTCTCTTTTTCTCCATCAGTCTCTGGCTGCTCATGTTTCCCTCTTGACAACGCTTGCCATTAGCACGTCTATTGGAAAACAAGAAATACAGACCCAAATGTATTCCAATTGTTTTGAATCTTGGAAATCAGAATCTAAATCAGGAAAATATTCCTAGAAACATACTCCTTGCTTGCAGGAACAGTCTCACCCATTTCACAATCAATACAGAACACCATGGGCTATTGTAGATTCACAAATATTTAGAGGTTTTTTTTTTTAAAGGTGGCCAAACAGCCACCAAATATTGGAGCAAAGAGGTAAGCAAATGTAAATGATTAAATATTATATAATTTGAAAATCTGAAGGTATAATCTTTTTAGGCACAGTCATGCTGTGGTTTTGGCCTTAAACCTTTTTACAAATAATCTTACATTTATTTCTATCCGTCTGAACAGGGTATCTCTTTTTTCCCATTGGTTCTCAAAAACTTCTATGCATGGAGGGTCTCATTCCAATTCAGGAATGCTATCTATCCGGTAGAGGTTGGTATTCCTGAATCAGGGAATGAAGGGAAATTTCCCCAATTTCCCTTGCAGCTGCCATGGCTATTTTTGGTGCAGTTCTAATAGGTTCGTCAATCCTCTGGAGTAGATTCTCAAGGTCTGGAGGAGGAACTAATTCAATAAAAATAATTCTTCCCGCTTCTGTACTTTGCTCACAGGATTTTTTAATTCAGCCCACTGTCTTTTAAATTAGCCTTATAAGACGTAGCCCCCACTGCAATGGCAAATCAAGAATAAGGAAAAAAGATATAACCCTGCCTGAGAAATTTCTAGAAATGTAGTCTTATACTCCCCCAGGCTGACTGAAGGGTCACCATTCTTACAGCATTGCATTATTTTAAAATGTAACTAAAGTGTGTGAAGTTTTAATGTGAATCAATGCAATCAACACAAACCAATGCAACTGATTATGACCATCTCAGACCCTTCCCCCAAAACAATACTGATTGCAAATGAAATGTACCTGAAAACCTGCTGGTTGACTGGAGACCTACTTCTGCAGCATGAAGACTCTGAATCAGATCTGTTTCGGGAGCAATAGTGCAAATTGGTCCTAGAAAGAGCACTACTGTGTAGACATCTGTTGGAACCCAATGGACTCATGTAGTATTCTTCCTCCTCTTCCTCCTCTTCTTCTTCTTCCAATGGAGAACCAATCTCACTGCAGCTGTCTTCAAAGACAGTATCATATTCAGGAGTTTTGAAGAACAAGGCCTCCTCCCCATCATCCAGGGCACTGTCCAAAAGACCAAAGTGTTTGGTCAAACTGGCTCTGAGTTCTTGGTCCCTCAGCTGTTTGCTGCCCTCCTTCACTGAGCTTTTATCAAAACTCTTGTTGCTTTCCTCCTGATAGGGAACGTCAGGCACTTGCCTCTTGTGTTGGCTTTCTATATGGCTCAGGGGCTCCCAAGATCTTAGCACCTTCCTCTGGAGTGAATACTCAGGTTTCAAGACTTGGCAATAATCATGATCACCAAAAGACCGTGAGAAAGGGCGTTTCAACACCCCATGTTGCTCAGAGTGAGCAGGGCGAATAGCAGACCGACTCAGGTGGGCATACAGCTCTGTCCGCACTGGTTGCTTTTTCTGATGTTTTCTGGAAATTGGCCTATGACTGATCATTGGTTGTGGCTCAGAGCTGGTGATGACAGCAGTCTTCTGTGCTGGTCTCTGGTGAATATCTGGCTTATATAGGTCCTCTTCTGAAGGCTTGTATGGAGGAGTAGTTGGTGGTGTGAGACCTTATCTCCCCCAAGGAAGCAAAAGGATAAAACTCTTTCAGTATAGGACCATGAGAGTAAAAAGACATCACTATAATAGAAGTTAGGTCTATTTTTTAAACCATTCCCACCCCTTTGTTGAGACTTCAAATCGCAGAGTTGATCTGAGGATATGCACTGCAGTTTATATTCAGTCTTTTGCCTTTATAAGATGGCTACAGCGGTTCCAAAATACTTGTCACTCAAAAGATGCGTTGCTCTGCAGTTGTCTTTTCAAGGAATGGAAAAATCAAACAGGGTTTAGGGGTGCCTAGATCTCTCTTCCTTCATGTTACTGATTAAATACAAGAATTACTATCTGATAATTCGGTTTTGGGTACAGTCCTTTCTCTATGTTTGCATCTTTTAAAATAATGAACACTTAATCTAAATTCTGCCCTTACCTGCAGTGCCACACAACTCTACAGTCAGAACTTGATCAAAGCTGCGCTTCCCGAGTGTTGATTCTCTAAAAACGAGAAGAGTAGAATGAAATGGTTATAGAAAAGCCAAGGCATCCATTAAAAATGAGGAATTCACACAATGAAATAGAAAGGAGCTTTAAAAATAAAATGTCACATGGGGAGGACACCTCATGGCTGTCATTTAAATGGCAAACCTTTTAATAAGCTTAGATAAATGGGCACCCATTTTGCAGTAGCTAATGAACTGGGGTCATCTCCAAATAACTGTAGGGAAGATGACAAGCTTGAAAGGGACTAACTCTTTTAACTTCCACTTAAATAACCAAAAAGTCTCAAATAATCAACATAAACTAATAAAACCCAACCTGAAAACTTATACATTGTCTGTTCAGGTCCCCTTTAGATTTTTATACATGAAAGCCCACACTTCTATTACAAGGATTCACAAGTAAACAAACTTTGAAAGTCAGGGGCACATTTGAAATTTTGTGAGCACGTGGCTGGTATAGTCACAAAATGGTTGCCAGGAGAGACATATTTATTCACAAATGACAAACGACAAAAAATGTCCATTTATCTGCAAGCAAACAAATCCCAAAGGCATTCTTCAAAGAAATATTTGCACCATAGCAGATCCTATTACTAACATAGCACATTTTTTTCATCTAATATAATCCTCATGAAGAACTAGAAGAAAGCAAGTTATACTGTGCTTTCATGTTCATTCTAGTTAACATCTAGTCTCCACAATAAAGCCTTTTAGCACATCAATGGACAAGTTTCTGAAAGCAGAAACAGTGAGATTTTCTGCATAAAAAAACTGCCTCACTATGAAGCGATCCTATATAATTTAAATTCTTCAATGTTTAGTCTTCATCCATCCAAACATCTCATTCTTCCTTAGCTTTGGTTATTGAAATATACAGGTAGATGATAAAAAAGCCCTGAGAGATGTAGAATGATGTCACAGAAAATGGCAGTTCATCTGGAGTGGACACCATAAT
>JANHZT010001740.1:93642-107196 GCA_032468215.1 Stegonotus admiraltiensis | reverse complement strand
TGCAAAACAGCTGAGAGCAAATCAGCTGAGAGTTGGGTGGCCGATCTAATCAACTTGTGCTAATTAACCATGCTGAAACTGAAAGGAGCTGGTTTTTTTTTTTTGCTGTTTGCTTGCAAGGAGGTAACTGCTGCAAGGCACAGGCCAAAGGATGGGGGCCAGTGCGTGGGCAGGGCTACATTTGATGTATAAGATGCACCTAAATTTTCACCCCTTTTTGGGGGGTAAAAAGGTGCGTCTTATACTCCGAAAAATACGGTACTGTATCTGGTTTGGGGAAAGAAATTTCTCTTCAACAATATTTAAGATATTCAGACAAAGTAGGAAGATATGGGAGCATATCACACCAGGCACAATCCTTGAAGACTGTTAGGACTGGTAATCTGCTTTCTATTATCCTGATAAAGCATATTTTCTCTTCCAGAAATGTGGAAATGCCGGTACAGGAGAATTACTGGGCTCTCCTTTCCTACATACCTGTTTGATGGTAGGGGGTGAAGCACTGACTCTCATTTGCTGCATAAGTGTCGCTTTCCCTAGAACTTTCTGGTGAAGGGGTCTGCAATTCCATTGGGAAACTCTGGAATCCCCCGTCCATCTCATCAGCGCCACTCACTTCTACTTCCGCTGCTGGTGCTTCTGTATCAAAGTTTTGCAAAGATGAACAGAGGGCAGGCTCTATTGAAGCGAATGCGTTTGCTGTGGTTGCTGAGGACACGGTAGGTTCTGAGGGAGGTTTATCAAGGAAAGACTGCCAAACGCTGAGCTCAGGGTTGAGTCTTTTAGAGCGACGCACTGCATAAATAGAGGTGTCTGGCTTACGGCTTGACTTCCCGTAGGATCCCTGACCCATGGGACTCCCTTGTTTTGCACCATCCTCTTCTGCAGTTTCTTTTTCAGCCTCAGGCTCTACTTTGAGAATCTGTTTCAGCTCAGTTTTCATTTCAGGTATTATTTTGGTGGTGGGCTTATTATATCCATCTGTAGATTCCCTCCCGGTATTGTGAGACGAAGTTCTTGAAAACTTGTGAAGCTGTGACCTGGCCAAGGAGGCGTAGACAGGTTTTGCTAATCGATATGGCTTACTTACATCACATGGGAGTTCTCTGGCAAGCAGTTCTTTCAGGATGGAAAATTCAGAAAGCGGAGTTCGGGATTGTTTGCAGTGCATGGAGAAATGCCAAGGGCTGGATGGGCAATTGTCATTCCCACAGAGTGGAGGCTGCTGCAGGGGGGGATCTGGCTTTGCTCTTTTGGAGGGGCTGTGAAAAGGCTGGTGTTTCCCCTCACCGGGGTGCATGGGGGGCAGCTTTCTTTGAGGAAGGCAATAAGTATGCATGTAGTGGATAAGCTCCACTGCAGCGTGAAGTTCCTTGTCTCCTGTGCTTTTCTCGGAGGAAGAGAGAGGAGGTGCTACACTGTAACCGCAATGCGATGCATCTTTATTTAAATTGCTATCTTCTTCATTTTGGATGTAATGTCTCTGGGGTAGAGAGCAGGTGCTAATGTTGTCAGCATGACACTTGCCTAGTGCCCCACTGTTTTTTCTGTGTGGGCAGTGTCTAGTGGTGGTGGTCGTAGTAAGATGTTTATGAAGCTCAGTGCAGTTCCGACTCTGAGCCTGGGGAAAAGTTGACTTTCTGTCGTGGACACCTTCCACCTTCAAAAGCAGAGAAAAAAGGAAGTTAAGCTACATCCAAAAACCATCCAAAATTTATCCATTTCTTTGTTCTAGGTGGCTAAGTATATTACACCAGAGATCATTAAATCTTTACATATTTCACACCACTAAAATGGCTGTTTCAAGACTTAATTATACCATACTTAAATAAAATACTTAATTTAACTATACTTAATTGCTGACAAACTAGTAAGATAATATTGTATGGGTTTTCCCCCCCAACCATCCATATCAAATGCCATAGATTCATATTAGGTAATAAAACAATGGAAGAATCATTCTCAGTGCCATTTCTCTATGTCTTAAATGACAGAAGGTTCTGGCTTTAATTAAAAAACAAGTAATTTAACAGGCAGAATCATTATGCTCTATTCTATTTCCAGAGAATTTGCGGAATCTGATTTTCTGGTGGCTGCTTATTATTTCTCTAAATTTGGCTTCTATTCCCACTGAAATGTCTATGTTTTATATAATATTGTGCAAATTATTGTACAAATGACTTTGGTTTATGCTTGAAATAACAATAACCAATTCTCACCACCATGGTCAAGGAGGTCTTCATAACAAAAAGAGGAGTATTGATTTCTGATCCATAAAACAAGCATCAAAGAGAATGAAATTGCAGCTTTCACAAGCATTTAACACAACTAACAAGTGTAAACTTGTTACAGAGTTGTCCCTCTAGTTCCCTCTTTACTTTTGGTTGACTAAGTTGTTAGCTAAGATGATCGGGAACCTGTTTAATTTTCCACTTGGTGCAGAGTTTGTCTCCCAGTTCATTTCAGGGTGGTTAAAGTCCCCCCCACCTTTACTACTTTGGTGTGTTTTCTACATACATTCGTTAACTGACTATAAAAAAGTTCATGTATTTCCTCTGCTTGGTTGTATGGCCTGCAGTATAGACCTATGGCAATGTCATTCTTTTTTTCCTTATATATTAACCGATATGCATTCTAGGAGGTTTTCATCCTTGGTTTTATGCATTTCTGTAGAGATGTGCTGATCTCTCATAAATAATGCAACTCCACCTCCTCCACCTATATTAGCTATATAACCTATATCAAACCTATATAACCATCATATTAGAACCAACAAATGTAGTTCATAGCTCCAGTGAAGTAAACATATAAGCTGTTTTTGCCTAAAGACTCTATAAACGCAGTGAAAAATTGTCTTGTTTCTTAACGACAATTAATTGTGTAAGAGTTTATTTTATTGTGCATGTTGTTTTATTCAAAGATGCCTGTAACAACCATTGCTCTGATCAACTAAATGTGTTTGGCCTGGCTGCAATTTTCAAATGATTTCTACAGAAGTTTTGGCATTCTATTCTGTTTGAAGTAATTTATTAAGCACCAGATATATAGGAGAAATTTGATTTCACGTCCATAAATATGGGCTTAAAGGACTAATATGGAAAGAAAAACATAATAGAAGGCCCTCAAGAATTGCTTTTGCATCTATATAATGTTTCTTTTGTTACTGGGGATAACAGTCTTCCCCCCTTTGCACATTTGTGTGTTATAGTATTTTGAACTTGTTATATTTGAAAAGTATAGTTTTTATAAGCATTTATGCACAGTATGGGATGGACTTTCATTCTGATCCCTAAGGTGATTTTTTTTTACACCCTGAATCAGAGAAGAGATTAGGTCATTATCCACCCTTCGCTGCAGGAATCTGTTATCTTTCATCACAGGCTTAGTTCCATAGCATTTTACAATGCAGGCTGGCTCCTTTTCATTCTCTTCTTTGCCTTTTGAGACTGGCACAGAGTGACAGGCCATGGGAGTACTTTCCCTTTCACCGTTTTCATTGCATAAGTTCCAATCCTGCAATTTGGATGGCATAAGTGGCTGCATAAAATGGAGGGGAGTGGAATCACAGTTGCAATGTGGGAAGACTCTTGCTGAAGGGGGGGAAGTTCCTTTTCTTTCATTTCTAGGAAATTAAAGCAGTGAAAGATATATGCATAAATATACTGCCTGAAAGGTGGATCAGCGGGGATGCGATAGCATTGCTAGGGGACTTGTCTGGGACTAGGGTTAAAAACAAAAGGCAACGTGCCTAGCATCAACCTTTGTATTTAACAGCACACACATACATACACGTGTGTGCACACGTGCGTGTAAGTATCTCAAGTTGCCCAGACATGATGGCAATGGCAAGAAACAAATCATTTAGCTGTGATGCATAATTCAGTAGTTGCAGCTCAGCTACATATATACATACCAATTTCAGCAGCTACAAAGATATAAGCTAGAGGGAGAATCACATTAACCCAGCAAGTAACCCCTGTGCTGTGAGTGCTAATTTCCAGTTTGTGAAACTCCATATACTTTTGGTCCTTCTATCCATTCTTTTGAGTTCATTTTAATTGAAACAATCAATAAAAATGAAAATGACTTAAAATAATATCAAGAAAAAGACAGAAATATATGTAATCTTAAAGAGAAATACACTTAAACATCCACATTCAATATTTTCCCTCATAAAAGGGGTATTTGTATATATGAATGTAATCTATACAAAAAACATCTTAATATACCTAAGACCTTGAGACTGGATTAGAGTGGGAGGATCCTTAATTATAGGATTCTTCCAAGCTCTTTTGCTATACTAATATGTCAGCCAATTTTCTATACTTTAACAAAACAATAAGAAAATAAAAAGAAATATTAGCTTTGCAGGGGGATGGACGGACAGATTGTATTATTTCTTGAACTTGTGTTGTAAGTCTTTGGAAATATGGACAAACCAGTATCAGGATTAATGCTTTAATGCTTTTCTAGATTTCCTCAAAGACTTTTGATAATCTATGCACAATACAGGATAGATACAAATTTACTTTGAACAAGCCTTTATCTTTGTTTCTTATCTATCTATCTACCCGCCTACTGTATATCAGGAAACAGGAAAACCTGAAAGATATAAGCTGTAGAGATACATTAAACTTATTCAGAAATCAAGAGAAGAGCCTAGAAGATTCTCAAATGAGCTAACAGGAAAAGCAAGAGGAAAAAGATTGTTTTAAAAAAGCTTTCTTAAAAGATTTCAGACACATGGTATGGTATAGATTGCAGAGATTCTTCAGTCAATTTTATGTCCATGTGACATATATAACAAACATGACATTAAGCACAGAAGGCGTAATATCTATCCCCACCCCAGGCTTCATTACACTCTGTCTTCCCATGTTCCTTATCTTTCCCTATGCAATCCAAATTCATTTATTTAATACACTGCACAATTTCCTTTATTCAAGTGAAAAACCTTTAAAGGCCTCTTGTGTGATTTTAAACAATTGGCTTTAACAACTGGATGGTTCTATCACTTTGTACATTGTGTTCATAATAAATGACATATCCGTTATATGCAGAAGGATCTAAGTTTTTACTTTTTGGTGTGGCTCATCCAAAGTCTGCCTTTCTAATGCCTTAATTTTCAGATGGATCGAACAGAAAGAGTTGTACTATCTTGAAAGAACAACATTCCCAACACCACTGTTAAAGATTTTGAGAGAAATAACCAAATGGTTGCTGTCATGGCTTGCCTATGAGAAGAAACGTAGGGGAAGGAGGACTATAAATACAGAGAAAACAACTACCCAACCTTCATAGGAGCTCTCAGTGGCAGAAATTATTTGGTCTATTTTCACTGGAAGATAAAGATGAAAAACTGACCACATCACCTGGAAAGTGACTCTGGAGAGTCACTGCCAATAAGCGCAACTCATGCTGAGCTAGCAATCTGAACATACGACAACTGTGTAATATTTGTGGCAAAAATTTCATCTCACATAAACATAGTCCACTGTTATGTAAAGCTATAGCTGCCAAGAAGAACAGTACCTTTGCACACAATCGCTGAGGTCTGGATTTAGGAGGTCCTTGACGCCATATATTCCCCTCTCTTTGAACCTCATAGCTTGGAGGCACATTGGATGGTGAGAGAAGCAACTTCTTTAGCTAGAAAAGGAAATGGTGAAAGAAAGAGTCGAAATTCCTACATATATATTGAACAGTAGTCACTTCTTTTTAAGTTCCCTAAATTCCCACACTCAAACACAATCATAGGATAAGTGAGATAGAGATCCAAACTAAAAGCCACAGTGTTCATTAAGTATTTTATTTTAACAGCCTATCTCCCCCTCCCCCGAATTATTTCATACAATAACCCACCCACCCCTTTCTTCATATATTAGGAAGAACATAAAAATTCTTTCATCAAAATATGAAAATCAAATACCAAAATCATACTCATGGCTGTCAGGGAAGGGTAAGAGGACAGAAGATGCATGGTAGCCGAGTTGCTAGGTTTAGGAGACAGCTTTCATTAGCAAAGAGCATCTTATTTCTTCCATATAAAAAGAAAATTCTCAAAGATTTGGAATGGTTCTATGGATATTCCCCATTGTAGAAAGTGACAGAGAATGAAGAAGTCCTCTTCCTCTGAACACGAGTAGAATTTTATCATTTTCTTTAACACCCACAAAAAAGATAAAGAATCATATGAATCAAGCTCATGAGGAAGATGCATCGCAGGAGGACTGAAGATCAGCAATAACTTGGCAAAGCCAAGCTTTAAAAAAAAATACTGAATTTATTGCTGCAGTTATTCTGACTTGCCATCCCATGAAAATAATAAAGAAATAGTAACTCCGATACATTACGATATCCCAAATTCTTAGGTAGAACTTGGTACATATGGAGGCTGACACCAGCTAAAGCAGGGGTCTCCAACCTTGGCCACTTTAAGCAGTGGCGGGATTCAAGTAATTTAACAACTGGTTCTCTGCCCTAATAACCAGCTGGGTAGGCATGGCTCGGTGGTCATGTGACCGTGTGGGCGTGGCCAACTCAATGCCACTCACAGCGATGGGTGCTTTGCCTTAGCTGTTAAAATATAATAAGGGTTAACCAGACAGGCAGTTTCTGTAAACGGGGCAATAAAGATTAGGCTAGAAACAACACCAGAATGTGTCCTTCCTGCCTTCCTTACAGGATTAACCCTGTAAAGTGGAAAAAAAACAAAATAAGATTTCTTCCAACAACCGGTTCTCCAAACTGCTTAGAAAGTTAACAACAGGTTCTCCCAAATAGGTGTGAACTGGCTGAATCCCACCACTGACTTTAAGCCTGGCAGACCTCAACTCCCAGCAAAGCTATCTGGGGAATTCTGGGAGTTGAAGTCCGCCAGGCTTAAAGTGCCCAAGGTTGGAGACCCCTGAGCTAAAGAACTGGCAACAGTGATTTCACGTTTTTGTGTATATACCGTAATAATAATTTAAAAGCACAGAAGCTTTCATTGATGGGTGGAAGAAATAAAATTTATTTCACATGATTGGATAAAGGTAGGAATTATATATTATCTCAATAAGCCCTGAAAGAAATGTTGACAATATAAAGATCCTGCAACTTTTTGGAAATAGTTTAAGTGCCAAAATTGAAAATTACTCCTTATAACAGGGTAGGGAACTGTGGCCCTTTTATGACTTGTGGACTTCAACTCCCAGAATTCAGGAATTCTGGGAGTTGAAGTTACAAGTCATAAAAGGGACGTAGTTCCCCACCTCTGCCTTACAAGAAAGGCAGATTCTCCTAGTACTTTTAAATTTTAAATTAGAAGTCATGATTTCAAAACTCTCTGCAAGTCCTTTCCAAAAAAAGCTTCCTAAAATTTTTAGAAATTCTTTACAAAATGACAACGCAGGATGGGTATGCTTTGAGCCAGCCATAGTGGTTAGGGTAGAATTATATTTCAACACTGACCTCATGGTATCTTAAAATACTAGCTAAGTTAAGCTAAATACAAGTATGTAGCATATTATTTTCTTCAGCCTAGAGACAAACAAGTAGAAATTGGGGTTGGAGAATGAATATTTTCCAGTGTGAAAATTTCAAATTTCTGACTCCTTTTTTAAGTTTTAAGCAAAGAGAGAAAAAATACATTCAATAGCAGTTTGTGAAAAGATGTTGTTCCCACATTCAGAGAAACCAAGTTTAAAAAGGCTGCTGGTAGGTTTCCAGACTCGTGGCTGGCGGTATTAAATTGGTTTCTGAAAATTTGGAATATTCTCCTCCCCTTTATCCTAATTTGTGATTTATTTTCAGATACTAATTTTAGTATGAATCAGGAAGTAGGCATAAGCTCCTGCCAAAGAAATCAATTGGATGTAACATTCTAACAAGGGTTTCAATTAATTAATTCAACAGCTCATGAAGAAACATTTTCTCTCTTAGTTTGAGGTGAGTTTAAGGATGTCTGTAAAACAGATATTATATGCCATTCAAAAAAAACCCAAATCTGAGTAAAATATTATTTTTAAATAACTGATAACATGCCCAGAATATCTCTGTTTAAAAAAAAGAAAAGAAATTCACATTGCCCATTCTCTTACTGAAGGCAAAATGGGAACCTTAATCAACCATTGACTCTGGTGGGAATATGGCAGCAAATACAACTCTTTAAGGATTGTCCAGAAACTAAAAACTCTCCTTAACAATTAAGCAAATAACAAATATTCAATTAGTTCCCAAAACCAAAATTTTAAAACTTTTTAAAATACAATGTAGTGCAATACTAATTTGATCCTCTAGTTGTAAACTTTCTACAATGACAAAACATTAAAAAGTTATTCCCTCAATTCTGCAACGTATACATCATATATATAAAGATTTGTGCAATATATATATTATATGTGTGTATGTGTGTGTGTGTGTGTGTATGATGTAGAGACATACACAGGTAGTTTTGTGACATGGAAATGTGTATTTCGTACCACTAGATGCCACTATAACACTTTTAGAAATCATGAAATTCATTAATGGTAGATAACGGGGAAGTGGGATGGATGGATGAAAGGCTAGAATTTACAAAGCTATGTTCCTGGTATCCTGTGAAAGATTCTGCTTGAAATGAAGAATGCTCCTATCCTATGAAAGCATATTTTGGAAAAGGACATTATGGAACATTGAAGTTTCAGAGTTCCATAATGATCTTTCCTTGCTAAGCGAAACCTGGATTACAAGCAGAAGTATTTTCTATTATCAGCAAGGCTGTCATCCATAATATTCTTTTCTTTGTTCTCACCTGCTGGTTGGCTAAATAATACCATGTACTGAGGAATAGAAACCAACTGCAGATTATTCTGATACCTCAAGGGAAGACTAGGGTGCGTGCCTCAATTAAGAACTCAAAATTTCCCACAAATGTCAGTTTTCCTTGAAAAAACAAGTTCGTTTACAAGAAGCAAGTTTCAAGACCCTTGGAAATTATATAGGCACAATGTGAGCTAAAGAGTTAAACTCAATTTCAGATGACTACATGGACATAACCATGCAACAGCACTATAATATATTGTATTTCCCAGTGATATCTGATGGTCTCTCATCCAAGTACTAATTAGTTCAATTTTTATCTCACTTGGTTTCCAAGACCAGCTAAGATTGGCCAGAGGCAATTATCAGCCGAGACTATGAAATCTCAGAACAATTTATTAAATTACTGTACTAGAACTGGTGGCTTTAGAGAAAATGTTGCATAGCAGCTTGCCCTATATCATGACTACTCACGCAAAGAAAATGTCACAATTTACAAAATCATGTACATCTCCTTAACAGACATGAAAGTGTAACATAAGGAAAAATGTAAGAGATGAGACAAAATGTTGAACAGTGAGCATCCCTAGAGTAGATAGTATTTGAAATGAATATAGGTGGCCTTTGAATCACAATTGAGACGGGATTTTCAGTTGTAAGTTAAGGTACTCATGTGACAAGACACAATTTTACAACATTGTCTATGGTGGTCATTAAGCAGATCACTGCAGTCATTAAGTAAAACAACAGTCATTAAGCGAATGCCATGGCCGTAAGTGCAACCCCATTTTTCTGAAAGGGCTTGCCAGAAACCAGCAAAAAAATGCCAGAAAACCAGCAGAAAACATTGCAAATTGCAGTCACATGATCAGGGGGACAGTGCAAACAGTTGTAAGGGCAAGCCAGTTGTCAAGCAGCCAAAATGGAAGTCATGTGATAGGAAGCGTGGGGTGTGTGGCACATTAATGAAGGCCAGAAGTGCTTTGTGGGGTGTAAAGCACTCGTTCTGCACCAGTGGTAATTTCAAATGGTTAAGCAACCAGTCATTAAAATGGAAGACCAGATGTACGGTGATGCGCTTATGCGCTTTCATGCACTAGCCCACTCTATGCCCTTCCTTTTTTTATCCCAATCATATTCTTCCCGATGAAGATTACTATGGAGCAGATCAAATGAGAGCAACAATGTGGCACATGTATACGTATACAATAATAGATATAATGCTTTTGTACTGTTATAACTGTAAGCCTATAATGAAAAAATTCAGACCTTTGCTTCCTATCATACCCATGCAGCCGGATTATCAGAGGCGCATCCAAATCCACCTTAAACAGTAGGAAGTGGTTCTTACTAGAGACAGCTCATCAACCTCTTGGGCCACAGGAGGCCCCCTCGTGACTGGTGCAGCAGGATTGGGAGAGGGGATGGGTGAGGTGTAGCCGCTGTTGGGCATGTCCCCCTCGTCCATATTTTTGAAGGCAGCCAAACCCATGTCTTCTTCCTGAATGTCATCCAGTGTTTCAGTGAGAGCTGCCAGCAAAGCTTCATTCTCACTGTCGATAATCTGCTGGGAGGAGTCAGAAGGACATGAGAGAAGAAGAGAAATTAAGAAGAGATACTTCCCAAACACAGAGTTTCTGACAAGATACAAACTCACTTGTAATTATATTCTAGTTATTTACACAGCAGAGTAGCCAGATGACTATTATTATAAAAGCAGGCAGAGAAACTGGTAATACCATGGCATATTTATATTCAATACATGACTAACATTAAACATACATTAACAGAAAGTTTGGTCATACGGCTCTAAAGTTTTCTTTGGCCCTTTGTCCAATAAACAAACAAACAAACAAACAAACAAACAAACAAACTGATTCAAATGCTGACAAACATCACATATCAACAACCATTACTGTAATTCAGGAGATTTCTATTCACAGTGTTGTATAGTCATTCTTTTAGCCATACCCTTCCTTGCCCCAATCACAATTCTTGATATTTTAATAGATACCAAATACTGGGGATAGAGCCAAGAAAAATATATACATCTTTGATATACAGTGATTGATCAGACACTGTATTTACAATCCTACTGACACTAGCCCAAAATATAACAATAATAGGATAAGCCAAATCATAGATTTAATGTAATAACACCTGAGGAAACAGGGTTCCTAGTATTGTCAGGATTTGACAGCCAACCATAACTCAGTTTGAATTCAAAGAGGAGCTGTGTTGAAGTTTCTTATTCCAGATTCCTATGCTGAGGTAAACAGAGGACTCAGAACATAAAATATATGACATATAGGCAACGAGTCTGATCTATCCCAGTTTATTAAATCCCAGATAAGATCCCAAATTCATGCATTAATGAGAGAACATTAGGAGTAAAAATTTCTGGTCTATCTATAAAACATTAAATATCCTTTTTGAAAATATTAAAAAACATATGATATCCTAAGCAATTTAATGAGCATGTATCATTCAATGTATCATTGAATACAATGGATATTTTTCTAATTAAATTTTTTCGGATTAGATTAATATCTCTTTGATATCAAATAAAACATTACCCCTCAATTAATTGATGGCATCTCATTCTGCTACTCTTTCTTCTCATTTATATTTAAAAAATTACAAATTGCAATAGAGTGGAGTGGAGTGGAGTGGAGTGGAGTGGAGTAGAGTAGGAATGGAGTGGAGTAGAACAGAACAGAACAGAACAGAACAGAACAGAACAGAACAGAACAGAATCTGGAAGAGACCTTGGAGATCTTCCTGTCTTCTAGCCTTCGTAGCTAGATAGTACTGAAATGTAATATTTTTCACTTCTGGGAAAATCTATCATATAGCAATAAAATTGGAAGCTACTAAAGTACTCTTTTTAAACCAATGCACACAATCCAGTCAAAGTCAGGCACTTTTAATTCCAACCTTCAATGGGAAAATTAGGCAAGTGTTCAAATTCAACAGAAGTAATGAGACACATGGATGCAGCAGTATGCAGCAGCTTCCACGTATCTCCAACAGAAGTTACTTAGAATCCATGCAGGTCAAGAAAAGGACTGGTAAACCTGCATTTCCAGTCAAGATGAGCTCAGGATACTAGGGTTGCCATATCTGGGTTGTGAATATCTGAACAATCCTTGGAAGATAACAAAGAATTAGAAATTTCTCTGCATCTTTATTGCTGCATAGTGGCTATCCAAATATAATAGCTGTATAAGATATATCTGATTAGGAACTTGTAGATCTTACAAAAAGTGAATTTACCCAAAGCAATTAAAAATTCTGGAGTTTTTTAATTATATTGTGGGGTGTTATTGAACTGGAAGTTAGTAAGCAATACTGTATCTAACCCTATACGCCTTACGACATGATTCCCTTGTCACGTTGCAATACCTAGCTAGCATTTCATTGCTTAATGAAATGGTTCTCAATCTGTGGTCTGCGGGCCCCGGGGTGGATCCGTGAAGGTTTGAAGAAATGTTATGATTTGAAGTATGAAGCATTGGGGATTCGTGGCCATGGTCTGTGGCCACAAAAGGTATTTAAAGGGAGTCCGTGGTGAAGAAAAGGTGGAGAACCAGTGTTTTAACATACTTGCATGACTATGCTGCAATGAGGTACAGCCATCAAGGTGCTTTGTTATTTAAGGATACTTAAAGAAAACATCTAATTCAAGTACAATACACCCTACCCATGCATGTAATTCCTATTCCTATTCCTATTCCTATTCCTATACTACCTTTAAAGCTATAACAGTGCTCACATGACGCCCTGAGATATAAAGTAGCCAATTACATTTTAGCTTAGCCTGGGGTAAAAACTCCAGACTGTTTGATGTTTAAAATTCAGTGTGTTGTACAAACATGAAAATGGGTTAACAGAGTCAACTGTGATTAAATTCACTATGTGTGAGTCATGCTTAGATAGCAAGTTTAAAAACACAACAAATAACAATATTATACCAAATATAAGCAAATACTCAAATCAGATCCAGATCAGGGATCCCACCACGAGAAATGCAGGTGCTCTAGCCAATTTCTATACCCTATTCACATTCTCAGCCTCTGTTGTTATCTCATTCATTATCAAATCAAACAATCTAATTAATAATTTTGGACAATGTAAATTGCAGAGCCCTTTTTCCTGCCTTCTCAGTTGGAACTGCAGAAGAGGAAAGAATGAACAATTCTACACTAACCTTTGTTCTGGTCCTGATTTGGACATAGCTGATAATCACATGTTCAAGTTATATGTAGTTGACCCTCAGCCTACCAGGCTAGTAATGGAAAGAATGCTCTAGAGACATAACACATTAAGTGTTGAAACCTGAATGCTGGAAGCACTGATATCACACGCACTGACACACACACATACACACACACGGGAAAACCTTAGCTGTCTAAAACATTAGATATCCTAGCCTAATCCAGTTAACGCTAATTCAAGTACACGGCACAGTCTTGCCCACTGATGTTATTAATTCAAAATTTATTTGCAAGGTAGATGCATTTACTGTATAGCTTGCTGATAAGTACATTTATTTATTATACGCTGATATAGGATTGTTTTCAACAAACTATGCCCTGCATATGTAGCATACTTTTTAAAATTACACTGTAGATATTGTATAATCACTTGTGGGTCTTTCTCAAGCCCAAACATATGAACTGGTTTTTAAATATTTACATATGTAGTTTGTATTTAAAGAAGTAAAAAGTCTTCAGTGACTCTAGGCCAGTGGTAGGCAAACTTGGCTCTTTC
>JANHZT010001740.1:48070-66749 GCA_032468215.1 Stegonotus admiraltiensis | reverse complement strand
AGATCCCGCTTCCCCCGCTTCCCGCCCTCCCCACCCATAATTGGACTGTAGTGTTTGGCTGTGTATTAACTTATTTATGTCTTTAGTGTATACAATTTTTATGTTTTATGATTGTAAGCCACCCAGAGTTATCCTGTGGTATAATGGGCAGCCAATAAACAAAGAAACAAACAAACATCTGGATTTGATCAAGTTAGAATAACTTTTAAAAATTCCTTTCTGTGTCTTAAAATCTATGTTTCTTTTAAGTTAACTTAAAATTTCATTTGTCTCTTTCTTCATCAATTGACTTGATACTCGGTTCATAATAAACTACTATTTCAATACCTTTTCACAAGTAATATTGACAGGTCAAAATACTGCTTTTCTTTTGTATTCTACCTTTCTGTCTCTTTAATTAAGAACTTTACACTTGTCTCTGTTAAATTTCAATCCTTTATATTCAGCTCATTTTTCTAACCTGTCAAGAATGTTTTAGTTCTTCCTTTTAAGGTATTAAATATTTCAACCATTTTCTAAATCTTCTGCAATCTGAGACATTCTATTTTCTCATCCAAGCCATTAATGAAAACGTTGAAGAATGCAAGGCCCAGGACTTAATTTAGTAGCATCCCAATTGATACTTTTTTCCCAGTTTGATGAGAAACTGTTGATGAGTGTTGTTTGAGTATGATTTTCAAGAAATCTGTGTGTCTGCTTGTTAGGAAAATTTAACTAGCTTGCTAATCAGAATATCACAGACTACTTTGCCAAATCTTTGCTGAAATCAAATATAGTATGTAATCCTTGTGGATATTATCTCAGTGTTATCTCAGGTGTGCTAATTCTCAGAAATGCTTGATGATGCTAGTTCTCAGTAAAACCATGTGAAATGTTTGGAGTTGAAATAAATGCCCTGAACATATAGGGTGAAAAGTCAAGAACTGAAGCTAGTAACAAGGTCAGTCTCTCAAGCATGCACTGAGCTCCAGGGCTTTTGCTCCACGTTCAAAGTATTTTTATCCTGTCATATGATCTCTCCCCAGTCCCTTAAAATCCCATTCTCAAGAAAGGCTGGGAAAACTGTGCCTAAAAGTCCAACAGTTGCATATCCTGTTCAGTTTTCTCACTCCAAACAAGGAAAATACATTCTAAAAACAGCATGTGTATTGCCCTGAGCTTTACATCTTTAGATTACAATAGTACATAGCTGAGATTTTAAATCGTTGTAATACTACTGAAGTATTTATCAGAGCCCTTGGTCCAAATACTACAGCAGATTTATTTCATAGTTCCTACAAACTTATTACAAATTATCAGATAAAATAAAGGACACCAGGGACATAATTTCAGCAAAGGTTACTCACAACTAAATTGAAAGCTACGGATAAAATTAAACTGTGACAAATCTAAGTCCCACTCATATTGATTTTAACTGGATTTAGACAGGATAGTCAAAACACAAACACAGGTGACCAACAAAACTGATCTGAAAAAAATAATTAAATATTTGCAACTGATAATTGTACTGCACATCCACAATGAACTTGCAATGGGCTTCATTAAGCTCATGATGAACTAATCATCTAATCATCTATGAACTTTTAATGACCCTTTAAATCAGTGGGGCATTACAGTCTATGCTACAAACCATAATGGCAATAAAAAGGTGAAAAGAGGTTACAGAAAATCTTTGTGTGTGAGTGTATATTTTAAGGTAGTATAGCATTTTAAATTCAAAGTCAAAAAAGTGCTTTAGATTATACATATAGCATTTGTCTTCAACTCCTTAAACCAAACATATCCTTTCCTGGGACTGTAAAGCAACTGTAGAGGTCAGTCACACAATTCTGGTAAAGAATACACCTGCTTTAATTAGCTGCAAACTCATGCTATATTTGTGCTCCCTCATGCTCTGAAACATCTTCTCAACTTCAAATGTACACGTGTATGTCTATGCATATGTAAATTGTATAGCATTTCTAAAAACGTCGTGAAATAAATTTGGCTTTCTAGGCACCTAATTAAAAAACTTGTGATTGGCAATTTCAGATTTGTAAATATAGAAAGGTAGCCCTCCAATTGAAGAAAATTATAATATATTAAATGGAATGCATCATACACATCTAGCTTTATTTTCTAACTAAATCAGAAATTGTTTTGTCAAGATACATTTTAGATATATTGGATAACGATGACAATGATATGATGATAATATTAATTTATTTGCCACCTGATTTTGGGCAGCTCATCAAAGAAATTATAATAAAATAAATAAAATTTAAAATATGGCAAGTGCCACAGACAGAATGGAATGAAGCGAGGGGAATAAATTATCATCATCAATGTTCTTTGTATTTTTATGAATTACAGTTTAATTATTCCATAAAATAATAAAATATACTAAATTATATAAATTAAATAAAAAGATGATGCAAAATTGCAAATAAAGTAAATAAAAAAGAAAATCCACCAAGTTTACAGCAGCTAAAGGTAAGTATGAAACAAAACATCACTAAAATAGCAATAATCATTAAATTATTTTTTTAAAGAAAAAAAAACCCATAGTAGCTGAAATAAATTCGTTTGACTAACTGAGGTGCTTGTCTCAGTGCCAAATACTACAGTGGTGTCATTTGAAGGACAATAATCTTGGCAGTCTACCAAATTTTTCCCCCTCTGTTTTTTTTTAAACAACCTGTTTGCAATTCTATGCTAATCTGCTGCCCCTGAGTTTCACCATTGGTGCTGCAATAAGATTCAAGTGCCAGTTTGGTTTCTGCACCTATAGCAGAGGGGAATTTTTCTCCTTCACCTCAAGCAACAAACTGTATTGGGCTGATTCTGCTGCTGACACCAAATGCCTTCTCTAACTATGGGAAGGCATTCTCCAAAGTGAAATGAAAAGGCACTGCTCTTAATAGAAGCTTCCAAATTTTGCTTGACAACGTCGCCTCAGGACTGAGTGTCCTAAATTGCCTTTCCAGAGACAGAAGTATGCAGTTCAATGACTTACCACATGGGGCAGCTCTATACAAATCCAACCACTCCTAATTGAACCTTCGACATCGCCTGAGAAGTCAAATCTCTCAATCTTTGCACAATAGCTAGAACAATCCTTGTTCAGTGTTTTCAGATCTAAACGTATAATAAGAAAAAATTATGCCTGTAAATGTACTCCAGATGCCTGAAGCTAACTTTAAAAAACTTGGCAGAAATTCCCAAGTCTTTCAGAATTGAGCAATTCTTTTCACATACAGTAAATGTGACTCAAATAGAAGCATCCCCAGTTGTGATAGATACGTTAAGAAAGTCTAGGACAGAAAAGGGAGGGAAATTATCATCCTAGTAATCCCAAAGGACAATTAAGGTGACTGCAAAGTTCAACATTGTTAAGAATGGACAAGTAAGCTATTAGTATCCTCTGTCTTGCACATTTACAGTAACTTTAGACAGGCGTCAAAGCACTTTTTATGCATATAATGTCAAGCATCCTTGCAATCCATGATGAAGGCAGCTACTATAGCTGAGACTCAGAAATACAGGTAAATGTCTTGAAATATCTACATTGCCAAGCAACACATTGTTATAAATGGCAAGGATTCCTAACACATTTAAAACAGCCAACATCTCAGGCAGCCTGAGCAGTGTTTTCCTTTCTTCCAATATATTAACCTTTCTCTCTACAAAAAAGCCTCCCCCTCCCCCTTCCATTACATGGATGGAAGAAGGCAGAAAATTAAGGGTAAAGGGGGCAAAGATTGATCTGGTATTTATTGAGAGTCTAACATTCTTTCTGTATTACAGAGTGGTTGACACCAGTTTCTTATCAGATCAACAGGCTACAGTTTGCTGCTCCACTGAGTCCAATACAGCCCTTTTACGGCATCTGTGGACTCTCCCTAACCTGGCTTTAATTAAGTTCTCTTTTTAGAGCTAATTCAAATGTTCGTCACTGAGGCAAATAATTTATTGAGTTGAATGTGCAGCTTCCAACTGTAAAGAATTGCTTTTGAAAATGACCCACCCCCATGAAAATTACCTTGATATCAAAACTTATTATTCTAGGGGGGGGGGAAGCTTCTAATTTTAATTATTTCTTTAATAAGCAGGTATATTTAAAGAAGGCCATGGGTTTTTTTTTTAATGTGGACAATTCAAGCTCAGCAACTCAATATATCCAAGGTAGCTAGTGCAATCTTGGACCCCTTCAGCACAAAAAAAAAAAAAAAGCATCCTGCCTTATAATATATGCATCCTGTCCATTAATGGCAAACAATTTAAAACAAAATGGTCTCCAAATTAATTTCTCTTAATACAACACTACAAAAGCACCCAAAACCCCACATACTTTATTAATCTTATTCCCAATCTTATCATACACTGAACAAACTAACCAATGAAATGAACATAAACTACCACAATAGAAAACCTGTAGTTCTTGGGTATCATATGTGAACAAATTCCAATTGTGGGAGCCAAGAACTACAGAATATACTACTCTTAACTCCAAATTACAAAGCTCAAAAATTATTTTAAAAAACTCTTCCGGTTTCATTGCATCTATTCTTCTCAGGAAATGCTCTCCCACATGCATGAAAACATCAGGCAATATGGAGAGTAGAGCAAGTTTTCATCAACGGAATCATAGTTGCTGGGTATTATTAAAAATTTATTATAAACTTGTAATGGGGATACCACCACAACAATTATCAATGGAATATAATGCTTATTTATTTTAATCCATTCATTACTTTATAAGATAATTTCTCTAACCATAAGGGAACAGTTTATTTAAACATTGTGAATAATGGACTAGACCTTACAATAATCATGTTAATGTCTCTCAAGAGAACTTATATATATTAGCAAAGCACACATTTGTGTGAGTCACTTAATTTTGGTCTCAGCATTAATGAGAAACTGTAATTGTTCTTAATATCATATCTGTAGAAAAATATTGAGGTAATCCAAGTTCTAATGCTCCACTTTACTCACTAGAGTATAGGGACATTCTGGTGCTAGCTATATCTAATCATAATAGGCCTAATAGTCAATACATTAAAAATTGCATAGGCTCTACATTCTAGAACTGAATATTTTGTAGATCAAATAAATTTCTCCAAAATATATTTGACGTCTCAATCTTTTCATTAATATGTACCCTATTTTTCTCATCTTTTATTCGTGTAGATTTTCTTACTCTTTTAAAGCATATTTTCAGGGAAATTGTCCACTAATCCCTATATTAAATTTCTGGTAACTTTTAGTTTTCCCCCAACTGAAATACATTTAAGAAATCTCATTCCATCTTAAATATGAGAATGGAAAAACTCCTTTCATAAATTACTCTAATAATTGGTTATAATAACCTACCTATGTAATAACAGAAATACGATTATCCCGTGGGCACTCATTATAACACATGAGACACTGAACACTAAAATTGTCAAATGGATATGAACCACCTAGTTTTAAAAGTTATCTTTGGGAGAAATGGCAAAACTCTTTTAACCTCATTTGGCCAACAAATTGTACTTCAAACACTTTTATCAAGAAAAGAGGTACATAATATGATTCCTGTATGAAATTCTTAAAATAATTATATCTCAATTTGGCTGCTTTAAAAAACTGCAAGCATCATGATTTTCTCTTCTTTTTTTCTTCAATTTATAAGCCAACCATTTTTTTGGCTTATTTGCAAATTCAAAATTCTTGTTTTGCATAATTCATTTTACTTACTAAAATAGATTTTGCTGAGAAATAAGAGAATTTGTGAATTAGATGTGCATGATCTAAAATTCAGATGGCATGGTTTTCTGTGGTACGATAATGTTAATGTAGATTTTAAGAATCATTATATTAGATGTGCCATATTGAGAACACGGAACAGATATAAACCCAGTCTGTACCCGAAAATGCTTTTATGAGTCTCAGCACAAGAAGCGTTTTACTGGAAAGAAACAATAGGAAAAGAAAACTCAGGAGTTGTTAAAGCTGAGAATATAAGATGAAATCAAAAGAGCAATTGGCTGCAGAGGGATTTTGTGCTCAGTAGTTTTCATATGAACAGTTAAGAGAAAGATTTATGGTAGATAACAGAACAGTTGGAATTGAGAAGAAGATGACAGAATTTGAAGTTGAACTACTGTATATACAAGTAACTAACATGTAATTTTATTTATTTATTAAATTTATATGCTGCCCATCTTCCCATGAAGCAACTCTAGGCATAGATTTTTTTTCTATTTTCATTGTTAGTTATTCACTATTCTTTCTTAATTTCCTTGTTGAATTGCTTTTATCTGGTTAAACATTCTTCAATAAGATTATATTTTTTAAAAATGAACTGTAAGCAGATGTTATATTGGCAGCTCTGTAACTTCTAAAGCATCAACCTTATATCTTTAATATGGTATTTATATCTCACATATTCCAATTCAAACATGAAACACTGCACAATCCTACTTCTAATACTGCTATCAAGGAATTCATAGTTCTCTTTCCTTCAATTACTTAACATGCTGCAACCTATTTTACTCCATCCCAGTGGAAAATCTATGCAGATTTTTTTACATGACCAAACACATTCTCCATCATGGCACTTATTATTTCAACCCAGTTATTTCAAGATTTAGGGAAACATGCCCAGGAGCAAGCACAGAGTAGGCATTATTCCCTGTAGCCCAAAATATTTTCTATTCTTTCCCCATCAATGTATGATGTATAAGATACATAAAACCAATGCCTTTAAAAGAATATGTGTTAACTGGAGTCTTCTAATAATCTTTCCACAATATACTGTTTGAATTACAAAGCACTGACATCACATAAAGATACAACCATCCTCTGAAAGTGGATACGAAAAAACTGAATTTCATGATAAATAACACGTTGATTTAGAGATTTAGTTAGATAGCAAGGCTACAGAAAGAAATAAAGATGTTTTTAAAATCATAAAACCCTGACTTGATATTCTTTAAGAACCAATATCCAGAAGAAGTTGTGGTAATAAAAATGGGAACGTAAGAAAATCTAACTGGATTAAAGCAAATATTCATATAGTCTACCCTATTCCTCACAACCATTTGTCTTTCTCACATTTATTGCCTTTCTTCATAGTATTTTGTGAGAAGATACACCATACTGAAGGTTAATCATTCACAACTCCAGAATAAATATGAGAAGAATGTGAATTAAAACAGAACTGAATTACCACAGGCCTAAGGGTAAAAATCCTGAAACAAACAAGATACGGTATGATCTGCAGGACCTGATAAGATATGATGGTACGTTTCAGGTCAAAAGTTGACAGTTGTCTTTTAAATATCAGTTCTTAGTATCCTTGTTTTTTAATATTTGTACACTTTTTGAGCAGTTTTTTTTTTACTTTTGAAGAAAAACAAATAGGAGATACACATGCACACAGGCACTTGAACAGCTGTTAATAATTAAGAGACCTCTCTGTTGATTAGAGCATGTGACCTCCACATATTTACCACATATCCCTTGTCAGCTATGATTTCCTTCCTTTCTACGCATCATTTTGAAGGATGAGGATGGAATGCAAAACAATGGAAGGAAGAAGTTTCAAATCGCTTTGAGAAAATAGTATATAGTGGGGGAAAGCTTTCCCCAATTGGTCCTAGTCATCATGTTTGCATACAGGTAGTCCTCAATTTATGACTGATTACTTTTGATTACATTTGAAATTACAATGGTCTACAAAAAAGTTACTTATGACATGCTCTGGAAGCAACAACTGCAGCACCATCCTCATGATCACGTGATTACATTTTGGGTATTTGGCAACTGGCTCACGTTTACTACAGCTGCAGCATGCCACAGTCACATAATCATATTTGGATCATTTTTTGTTGTTTCCTTGCAAAAAATAATGGCAAAAATGTCCACTGGATAAAACTAGTTTATACTCACAACCATGCGGCTTGTTTAACAATCATGGCAACTTGTTTATTGACTATTTTAAGAAGGTTTCTAAACTCAAGTCCAGTCACATGGTGTTGACTTAGAACCACAACGACTTATAATTGAAAGTCCAGTCCCAGTTGTGATCACAAATCGAGGACTACCCATATCACATAATTTCAAATGTAAAAATGTACCAATCCAATCACACTGTTACAATAATTTTAAAATTAAAAAGTGAAGCTAAGATATAAAGCATTATTTAGTTATCAGGCCATCTTGAACCATGGTGGCACAGTGGTTAGAATGCAGTATTGCAGGCTAACTCTGCATTCCACTGCTAGGAGTTTGATCATGATTGGTTCAAGGTTGACTCAGCCTTCCATCCTTTTGAGATCGGTAAAATGAGGAGCCAGATTGTTGGGGGCAATATTCTGACTCAATAAACTGCTTACAGAGTGCTGTAAAATGCTATGAAGCAGTATATAAGTCTATAATATACTATAAGTGCTATCGCTATTGCTATCTTAGAAATGTGCATGAAATATCAGTGATCAGGTTCTAAAAAAACTATAAGTGACTATTATTCACTTGATTATGAAAGGTAACATTATCAAATTAATAAAAAAATATTTCTCCTAAGCACACAACAGTATTTCAGGACAAAGAACAGCAGCATTATTTATTTCTAGATATTTTTTAGAATGTGACCCAGTTTAAATATGTGTAAACGAAGTGTATACAAACAAACATAGCTATGCTTCTTGCCATCCAAAACTGTCTAGAGACAAAACTATTCATACAATACCATAGATGTCTAAATAATATGCCCTACCAACTGGTTTGGGCTAAGATACGTTTATTTTATTCTTAGGGAAGCTAAATTCCTTGTAGTCATTAAATGCCTTCTGGAAACTGATTAGAGAGGAGAAATTTAATTTTTCAGAAACTTTCACCATCTGAGTTATGAAAACAGCACGCAGAAAATATTTCCAGAATCCCTTGAGCCTGGAGTGTAAATTTAAGTGACAAGTAGCAGATGCTGGGCAATGCACTATAGATCTATTCATTAGAAAGTACAGTGTACTACATTGCAGGGATAAAAGGGGAAAAATTGTTCTGCTGTTTTCAGAAAGGCTGAATCTTGTCTAGAAACCACTTTTGCATGGGTCAAAGTCTTCATAGTACAGAATATATTGCTTCTGTTCGCAAGACCATATGTAACTAAAATGTGCTCTGTATATAGGGTTAAGGTTAGGGTTAGGGTTTTCCTTTACTACTACTGTTTCTATTATTACTTTTTCTCCTGCTCCTCCTCTTCCTTCTCTTCCTCCTTCATTTGTTCAGGTTCTTCACAACCACAAATATCTGAATGACTACATTTTTCACTGAAAAAGGAAAAGCACAACCAGTGGTGAAATCCCATTTTTTTTACTACCGGTTCTGTGGGTGTGGCTTGATGGATGTGGTGTGGTTTGGTGGGCGTGGCAGGGAAAGGATACTGCAAAATCTCCATTCCCACATTCCAGGGGAACAATACTGCAAAACCTCCATTCCCACCCCACTTTGGGGCCAGCCAGAGGTGGCATTTGCCGGTTCTCCGAAGTACTCAAAATTTCCGCTACCTGTTCTCCAGAACCTGTCAGAACCTGCTGGATTTCACCCTTCAGCACACATATATGCATACATACATAGCAAACATTTCACATTAGTGTCAGAATGTTAGAAGAAAACTAGAGATACCAGAATTACATTCTAGATTGGAGAAAACATTTGCTGAAACAGATTTATACTCTTGGCAAACATGGAAAATATTAAGGAATCCATTTAATATGCTAGTGTCCTAGACTCCGTAGTAGCAGAAGAAACTGATAGTAAGGTCAAGTCAAATGAAACTGTATAACCAGAATGAAGATATGCTACAAGACTTGTTTTCATCCAATCACTTCTCACCCCCAAATACCAACTCCTGACTCTTTGCCATTACTCATTGCTGAAGAAGTCTCAAAGAAACACAAATTAACTGTTTTAAACATCTTTTCCTATTCACTTCAATTTTGATTTATGCCAGTGCAAAACTGTGGGACATTCATCTGAATTTTTGGTACAGTATTATACTATTGGCAGAAGCTCGATTATTGATATTGTCCCTTTTTCGCAATATGAACAGGATACAGTACATAGCTGAGCACCTGATAACTGCATATCAGCAGATTCTCAGACCTTGAAGTGTTCTTTAAAGCTGCTGTACTAAGGATGCAAGGCAGGCACCTGAACAAGGTTGATTAGAGAAAAAGCTGATATTAAGTCATTTTCCTTACAATGCAGCTAGCAAGCTGGGAACAGCAAACCTTATATGCAAGAAAATAGGGATGGGTGTCTCTGAATCAGAACAAAAGGATTTGCATCTATGGCAAATATAACAGCCTATATTTCCAAGTGTCTCTTGTTGACATACATGCTTCACAAACTTAACTGCATGTGATTTGAGATTTACTCATCTAATATTTTTTTCTTTACTTCAAAGTAACCAATGTTTAAGGGAGGGACATTGAACTCTTTCTGTCATATTGCTTTAATCATTTTACACTGTTTCCAGGAGGTATGCCACATTCCTAATTTACATTAAAAGTAGTCACTTCTTCCTCCATCTTTACCTGTGTCATACCAATGTAGCTTCAGAATCGGCTACAGTTATCACTATGAAAAAAAAGTATGATCTCACAATTTATTTATCAGGAAGTACTTGTGGTGATTTACTAGTTCCTAAAGCAAGAGTGGTGAATTAATTTTCCCAAGGGGCCACGTAAGAAACTGGGACTTTTGTGAAGGGCTGAACCAATAGTGTAATGAAGATGAGCAGGCACAGATGCACAGACATACACTGAAAAAAATATATCAGTCCCTTTCAAAATAAAAGCAGTGCAGTTGTACTGTGTGCATGGCACATTGGTGTACGCTTATTTCCATTCTAACTTCCGATTGACCTCATGTGGGCTGGATAGGGACATCCAAAGTGTCACCCAGGGGCTGTAAAATGCCTAGGCCTAAAGTAACCCTTCTATGAAACAATGTTCTCCTGTGGGACCTAGAAGCTAGGCCTTCTCTATCGTTGCAACTGCACTATAGAACAGTCTCCTCCCTCAAGCTACAGGTTGACCCAGAAGTGTAGGCCTTTCATAAAGCTTTAATAACTTGGTTCTCTCCTCAGGCGTAGAACCAAGAGCTAACAGAATCCAATCTTTGTTTGGTCTGCTTGATTAAGGAGCTTTTAGCTGAGTTCTTTACTGTTTTTAACGGGTTGTTTTTGTTTTTGTGCATGGGTTTCATGTCTGTTGTCCAGAGCTAGGTGCAAGATGGGTGACCATATAAATCTACATAATTAATTAATTAAACATCCTGCCAAATTATTTATTCTCAACCTCATCATGAGACAACCAACAGCATTGCACATTGTGGCGCAATGTAAATGATACTATGTAATAGTGCTGATCATCTATTATACCACATAACCTCTTACTGTAAATAGAAAAGGTCTGTAAAGTATCTGTCCAGATTCCAAGTGTTTAAATTCTTAATAAGATATGTCAAATAAAAATTTACAAGAATTTTACAGTATGTTATATATTATGGTTCTGAATCAGAACTCATTAGACATCTTTATGGAATTAAATGACATTTCAGAAAGGAAAATAAACAAGGAAAATTTCCAAGAGGAGGCAACATGTAGTAATTGGCCACTGGACTTTCAACCCAGGATTCATGCCTCTCTTTGCTCTACTCACCCTTCACTCCATGAACTGGAGTATACCATGACTGCTATTCTGTTCTTATTATTTCCACATATTCTCACCAAAGGTTGTCTCAAAGATATGGCAACCTGTAATTACTATACCCCGTTGACCTTCCCCATACCATTTAACATAAGACAGGTGCTAACCTAAATTCAGTAGAGATTCACTAGAGTAGTTCTAGGCTATGTTTACACTGAGGCTGTACTACAGTGTCCTTGGAAGTCAGAAACTCTATCAAAGTACAACTTCTTTTGGTTGATCCATAGATAAGTGGGGGTTAAGCTGCATGATATAGTGAATTGTTTTAAAGATGCAAAAGTTCCTTAGTTTAGAGAGAACTGACCCAAGTTTTGGTTTTTGCTAAGTATTCACTGCATTATTTCACTGAAGAATATCTCTGTGAGGATTGCACTATATCTTTTCACAGACTCTGACCTTGAACATGCAATAAAACTGACAATCCTTCCAAACCTTGGCAAAAATAATACAGAAAATGGAAATATAGAGATATTTACAAGCTTTACTATACATTTCCATGGAAGTACATGAAGAATTTGCCAAACTGAATGATCCCTCAGCCAAAGTGTTTCAAATTCTTAGATAGGCTTCTTCTCTGGTTCTACTTTTTTGAATACCAAACATTCAGTGTATATATTGTGGGCCAGTGATGGGTTGCCCCCGGTTTGGACTGGTTCACAAGAACCAGTAGTAAAACTGGCGGGAGGCTCCGCCCACTAACTCGGACGTCATCAAAGTTGATCTAGGCATGCGCAGAAGAGTGCGAGCGGGCACGATGTGAACCAGTAGTAAAGGTAAGTAGAACCCACCCCTGTTGTGGACCATGATGGAACTTTTCTAAAAGCTGATTTGAACGATGGCTCCAAGAAGAAAAGCAAGAAAGGGAAAAAAAATGCCAGCATTATTCTGTAGCAAATTCTACTAGCAGAACAGTGACCTTTTCTTAGTCTGAGCATCTAAATATAGGATCCAAATTAATTAACATGCTTGCTGCTGGACGTGGGACCAAATGAAGCAAGATGCTTCGGTAAGAGTTCCAATGACACCAGTAATAATGCAAAATTAAGTATGCATAGATAAAAGCAAGCAGCTGGCCGGGGCATCTCAGACAAACTCATAAAAGGGAAAAGGGAAAAGATTTTGCGACTGACATAGACAAAGCCCTTAAGAGTTTAAATATGTATGAGCAATGATGCACACAGGCCAAAATGAAAATTCTGAATGGATCCCCCACTAGGTGCCCTCAAATCTAACTGCAAGCAGAAAATAAGCTGCAGAGATGATAAATATTGATGTTTTCTA
The DNA here is from genome assembly GCA_032468215.1 of Stegonotus admiraltiensis. Lineage (NCBI taxonomy): Eukaryota > Metazoa > Chordata > Lepidosauria > Squamata > Colubridae > Stegonotus > Stegonotus admiraltiensis. Next base: position 53,727 of record JANHZT010001740.1, on the reverse strand, counting down.
ACGAAAAAAAAAAGGCTATAAATAGGTTTTCGTAATTAAAACAGCTTTGACAGCAAATCCTTTGAAGAATAACTTGATTTACTATAAAACCTTAATACAAACAAATCAGCTGAGGACTATATAATTTCTGTTAAACAAAATGCATTAAATATGTTGTAATACAAAGAGGAACCACAGTTAAAACAGAAACTGTCTAAAGCTAAGCCAATCCTAAACACTAAGGCCTGAACCACATTGAACACTGTAGGCTTTATACGAATAAAGTTCTACTGAGTTCGGCTACAGCATTGTAACTTATATCATAAATTGTATATTGTGTTTATTTTTGTGGACATTTTATCAGATCTAGAAATTAGCAAGGCAATAAATGGACCAGAAGATTCCATATTCTTGTTTGATACAGGATCATTCATAGAGCCAATCGTTCATTCTTTTAATTTACTTCATTTCCTAGATTTCTATTTCACTTTCCTTCAGGGTGCAAGACTTCTTCCTCCAATGTTATTTCCAGGATCATATTGGGCAATAATAATTGGTTCAAATTATCCAGTTATCCAGGGAGCTTCCATAACTCTTACCATTGAATTTTGGACCCAGCTGCAGTTTCCAGGTGGCAGCTCCATGTGGAAAGCATTGCAGTAGTCCACCTATAAGCTCTCCCCACAAGTCAGGAAAGGGCACAAAAGGTAGAGAAAGTGAACCTGTGCAAAACCTGTGCTGCCACCTGACCCCAGAATGGGCTCCAGGTAGACCCCTGCAATCCTGAGTAGGACAGTGCAACCACTTTTTGGAGCAGAGGTTGAAATTCCTCTGAATCAAGTGGTCCAAGAACCAAAACTATTTGGACTTGGGTTCCTGTTCCCTAGCAAGCATTCAGATGCTGACAGCCTCAAGGCATTAAGAAAAGACTTTAGCATGGGAAAAACAGTGATTAACCAGACTTCCAGGGGAAGCATGGCAAACTGAAGACATTTCTGTGAAAGTGGAGCCAATAACTGTAGCAAAACAGAAGAACTGGCGAGTGGATGGGTTCTTTGGAAACTCTCCACATAAGGAGAAGATGCGAGATTAACCTCATGTGTTCCAAATGTCTGTTCCTTGCAAGGAGGCCACAAGATAATGGTCTTCCACAGGTTTGAACTCTGGGAAATGAAGAGTGTGTAAAATATCCTGTATATGACTGTTGTGCATCGCCCAAAGTTGCCTTTGGTAAAATGGGTGACTATATAAGATAGATAGATAGATAGATAGATAGATAGATAGATAGATAGATAGATAGATAGATAGATAGATAGATTTACCAACCTCACTTTCTAATCACTTACCCATTAAGATAGCCAGGTTGGTCTACAGGTTAAGTCTACAACCAGGAGACTCTAGACATGAAAGGCATGAAAGCTGGCTGGGTGACAAGGTTGTTTGTTGTGGGGAAAATAGGAGGAGGAAAAATGATAGTGTGTGTTCACTACCTTGAATTATTAAATAAATAATAATGGTTGATATAAATAAATAAAATAAGTACATAAACTTGGGATGCATGTGTCTATGAAGGGGACGGTGGTATGGTAGAATACAGTAACACTGCAGTTCGCAAGAGGAAGGTTCACATTACAAGGAGCGGGATAAGACAAGAGACAATACAATCTGGAACTGCAACATGGGAAGAGGAAGAGATATAGGATTATTGCTCCTTAGACTCTCAGAGTATATCCATTAGGTTAGAGTAAAAAGGTAAAGGTAAACATATGTGCTAGTAGTTCCCAACTCTAGGAGGTGGTGCTCATCTCTGTTTCAAAGCCGAAGAGCCAGTGCTGTCCAAAGATGTCTCTGTGGTCATGTGGCCAGCATGACTAAATTGCAAAGACGCACAGAATGCTGTTACCTTCCCACTAAAGGTGGTCCCTGTTTTTCTATTTGCATTTTTTATGTGCTTTCAAACTGCTAGATTGGCAGAAGCTGGGACAAGTAACAGGAGCTCACCCTGTTATGCGGCGCTAGGGATTCGAACCACTGAACTGCCAACCTTTCGATTGACAAGCTCAGCATCTTAGCCACTAAGCCTCCTCATCCCTACTTAGAGTAGTATATGTTTAATCTGGCAAGATTCTGCCTATATGGTGTATGCAAATAAAGTACTGAAGGTAGCTGGATTGTTTTATGTCATTCTTGGACTAGGCTGACATAACCATCTTAAAACTAGTAAAGTCCTTCAGAACAATTTTGAAAAGTTGCCAGATGACTTGAGCTTCAACTCTGAACAAAAGAAAAATTAAGAACTTAAAGAATTTGAAATAAATAGCCATAGTCTAAATAAGATTTTGGTATAAGAAAGTTATGGACAGATTAAAGGTCAATTTAAATTTGGAGTATTGATTTTTCGTATAAGATTTTGGAATTAACTATTAAAAAATGGCTTCTCATGGAAACCAGATTTATTTATTTATGTGCTTGTTTGTTTTTTAACTTATTTGCTGCCCATCTTACTGTCACATGACTCTGAGCAGCTTACAATCTTACAATTATTTTGATTATCTTGGCTGATAACAAAAATAAACAATGTTATGATTTTAGAAACTGGACATAAGAGAAGACTAAAATTCTAATGTAGTAGAAGTAAAAATACAAGCCTGTTTTTGACCACAGTTAACAAAACATCATATCATTGGAAATATTAAAGCTGATTTTGGAGAATGGAGGCAAAAATTAATAGCTACAATGTTAATAGTGTTAGTAGTGATTTCTGGTTATATGGATAGATTATGTACAAAAATCATTAATGAGGAAATGACAGATGGAGTGCAAATTTTGTTTGACAAGACAAAGCACTGAAAATGGAACTATAAATGATGAACAAGAGAATGAGTTGTACAAAAGAATATACAAAAGAAACTGACTGAATTTTTAAAAATTAAAGGGGAAATACAAACGACAAACCAAGAGGATGACTTGGAAAATGTTTCCTTATTAGATCTACAAAGCAGCCTCGATCAACCCTTGAAAGTCTGTGTAAAAAGAATTGAAAAGAAATCAAATAATACACTAATATTTGAAAGAATTGAAGACTAAGACTAAGATTGTAAGACACCCAGAGTTGCCTTGAGATAAGACAGATGATCTAAAAATTTTATAAATAAATAAATCTGTCAGAAGTAAAAGGAAGTAATGTAAAGTTGGTTTATTTGATCAAGGTTAAAATAAGTCTTTTTTTAAGATAAAATTTTGGCAACTTTTACAGACACCAGGATTGAATAGATGTTTATTGGATTTGCGTATAGATAAGGGATAGTATATGGGATGAATGGATATCTTGTAACATTATCAGGGTGAAAACTTATTAAATTTGTCTATAGCTGTATATATATTTCTTTATATATTTCTTTTCTTTTTTATTATATACTTTATTTTCTCTTCTTTTTTTTGCACCTTTTATTCTTTTTTTCTATTCTTTCCTGTTTGAGTTTGTATTCATTTTTACTATTGTAATCAAAATCCTTAATAAAAAAAAATTATTAAAAAAGAGAACAAGGGCTAATAGCTTTGGTAGCAGTGTGACTGTCCCTGAAAGTCATCTGCTGGGAGAATAGTGGGCTTCCTTGTGCAATAGGTTAGCCATCACGAGAACAGACTAATGGATTAGATAGGCCAGGGGGTTGTTCCAGCAGGACACTGCTTATGTACTTATGACACCATCACATGGCTAGTCAAGAGCCAAGATGAATGTCATCCGTATATTGACGATCCCTGACTCTCAACTGATAAATGATCTTTTTCAGCAATTTCATGTAGACATTAAACAAGATGATCAAAGTATCAAAACCTGTGGCGCCCCACAAATTAGAGATTTTACATTCAAGCTCTCACCAACGTTGCCTGAATGAGCTTCAGAGAGAAGAGGGAGGACACTGTAACATAGTACCTCCTGCTGCCCAAATTCCTTCCACTTTGTCCAAAAGAATATCCTGAACTGATGATATTGAAAGTTGCTGGGAGATTGGGAAATGCCAGGGTAGCGGAAAAGAGAGATAAAGCTGGCAAAGGTATGGAAAAGTTTTAGCATATGATAAATGACATTTCAGGCTTGCGAAAAAAGGAGTATGAGAAAAGGGAACAAGTTGACTCACCTTGGTTCAGTAGAGAATATAGGTAGTCCTCAGCTTATGTCCATTCATTCAACAACCATTCTAAGTTGCAGTGGGTCTGAAAAAATGGATGTACAACCAATCTCCAAATTCCAGCCATTGTAGCATCCCGTAATCTGTGTGCTCACATGCCTGGCTCATGATTACGATAGCTGTGCACTTGATACCATGGAGTATAACACATGATCCTTGACAACTTCTTGATCCTTGAGCAATCACATGATCCTTGACAACTTCCCACAAGCAAAGTCAATGGGAAGCTGGCAAGGAAGATTGCAAGTTGCTCCTGCCCATAGCGCGTGCGCGCGCACACACACACACACACACACACACACACATCTGCTCATGTTTATCCTTTGCCAGCCCTCCTAGATTTCCCCTAACTCATCTGTGGTCTTCTTCAATTCACATGTGGCCTGTGCTGGCTCTCTCAGGAACACGCAGCTATCTCCTTCAACATTATTGGAACCACCTCCTCCCTCAAGTTACCCAGCTATATGTCACCTCCCACTAGGCTAGAAACCAGGAGACTCAATTCCAGCCCTGCCTTAAGGCATGAAGCCAGCTGGGAGATCTTGTCAGTCACTCCTTCTCTTTCAGCCCTAAGAACGAGACAATAACAAACCTTCTGGGGAAAAAAACTCCCAAAGAAAACTGCAGATGGTTGCCAGTAGTCAACACTGATTTTAAGGCACACTCACACACATAAACACACAAACTACTAGACTGTTGCTTCTGGAATTTCTGGATACTAACAAGTTTATTTTATGTAGGTTTCAGGGTGAAAAGATTGCTATGAACTAGCCAACCAAACTCCTCTGGCATCCAACTACAGCCACAGCTTGTTGCAAGATGTCACCACCAGCCACAGGAATCTTCCACTTCATTGCCCTGCTACAAAAGTCCTCATAAAGGCAACTCCCTTATGAGAATGAAGCATGAAGCTAACTCAGGAAATTGAAACATTCACCCCAACTGTTATCTCTAATAATCTACTAAATGCAATGTTCTGAATATGTGTACATTTAGGATTTTCGTTCATTATTCTGAGATGCAGAACTATCATAACAATGATAGCTGGTCATATCCATTTTACCAAGCATTTATCTTTACCTTGAAGTTTCCATAATCAAGGCAGATACCTGAGAGGCTTGTGCCTGCAGACTGTATAGCTTCATTGACCCAGATCTAGAAACAAGACATTTTCCAGAAGAAACTAGATTTGATGTCAGCAGCTGAAATTCTTTGGTAACTGCCACAGCATATCGTTCACGCCTAGCATATATTCTCTTCTACACACTATGAATGATCTGACTGGGCATTTTAAAGATATCAAGCCATTGGATAAAATTGCAAACAGTCATTACTATTTGTTATGCTTGTATTATATTTAATAAAGGAGAATATCTATAGCTCAGGGTTGACATGAAGGGTCCCTGGGTCTCTCTGAATCTGCTTGTTTTCTTGCAGACGTTTCATTACCCAACCTAGGTAACATCATCAGTGCTAGCACTGATG
>JANHZT010001740.1:0-11415 GCA_032468215.1 Stegonotus admiraltiensis | reverse complement strand
ACCGCCCTGAGTCCTTGTTGGAGAAGGGCGGTATATAAATTGAATTAATAAATAATAATAAATAATAATAATATCAATACCTGTATACCTGGATCAAGCAAAATATCATACATCTGATGAGTGAATCATTTAGTGATGACTGCAGGTGGGAGAAAAATACACAGATACAATAAAAAGAAAATAAAATTCTGGTTTTGATTCCAGCTTCTCTTTCACTCTGCTCATTCGTCAATTGCTGAAGCTGAAAAAGCACTATTAGAAAGCACTAAATTTTCTTGAAAAGAATGCAGAATCTAAATTAGTAGGAATTTTAGTTTTTAAAAAACTTGACAAACATCTGACAATCAACTCTGTCTCCCTAAACCAAAAGGTCAAACAACTGAACAGGGGAAAAAAAGCAGAATAAACGTTTTGGTTTTGTTTCTCAGCCAGAACAGAAACAGATCCATTGTCACAAAGCATTTGTTGAATTTGAGCTAGAACACAACTGTAAAGGAGGAAAAATCACATTGTTAATTTGCAGTAATACTTCATCCAAACAACAAATAACTAATCTGATAAATGGCTCTGCAAGAACCAATATCACAATCTGAAAGAATATAAAAAAGAAAAGCAATGTCTCTGAGAAATTATTTTTGACAGTTTGGATAGGCTTCTGTGCTCTTACCATTACAATAGCCAAGATTTGGGCCTGGAAAACATTAAGCTGAAGTAGAGTTACTTCCTCCTTGTGACAGCGGCTTAGTTCTACACATAGCTCTAATTAAAGAATTGAAATTAAACTGTACAAATAAAGGACATATTTGTAAACACTATCACTGGGTTGCTTTGTTTTTGCATATTTGGTTAATTTCTAACATGCTGCAGGCTGCTGTGAAACCAGTGTCAGAAAAATATGTGTGTCTGTGTCTGTGTGCATGAAGAATTAGTGCAATGGTTCAATAATTTATATGTAGCAACTCACTTCTTCAGTATAGCTGTATCTTTTCCACTCAGTCTTTTGATATAATAGATATAGAGCTATTAGCACTTTAACTAACAATTTGCAATCTTGGTCTATTGCATGTCAGACTTTATTTCTAGAAATGTGGGTTTCTGAACATATCTCTTTGCAACTGTTTGTTATTCTGCAATCCCCTTTTGTAAAGGGATTTGGTAGACTTTCCATTTTTTTAAAACCTCATTGTCTTTTTTACATCTTTTATGTGATTATTCTTAAATATTTGTGTGATTCCCCCCTCCCCCCCACTTACCTTCTTAGGAACTCTATTTGTTGACATTCTTCATATTTTTCTTTGTCCTTTCCTCACTTGACATTGGAAGACTGTTCACTTATCGTATGTCCTTCATGTACCTCAAGATTTTAATCTTTTATTAGGGTGTATTTGTTATGAAAGTTACTTTAAAAAATTTTTTTTATTTTGCTTCAGTTTTCATGATGTCTCTTTACTTTCCTATAGCTCCTAAGGTTCTCTTTCACATACAGTAAATGTACTGAATCTGTTCATTCTCTTGATCTTATATTCTGACTTTATTTCTTTCAGAACGGATTTAGCTGGCACACTAACCTCTTTAATTTTCTAAGTTTAACCTATATATTTGACACCAATATTTCATGATCTGTTCCTGTGAGACAGTGGGGCTTTGTAACTCCATAGTCTATCCCTGGAAGCTTCTGGGGAACTGAACAGTACTTCTCCATGTTTGCATGACCATCTAGCCATGTCATAATTCTATTCAACAACTTTACTTTTTGATGTGGGGGTTTTATTATCTGTCACTGAAATGTGTTTAAATGTTTCAGCCAGGTCTGTATAGTTTTCTGAGTAATAATGGAATTTTGCCAGTGACTTCCTCTTGATTTTGCACCTCTTTGATTTTTATTTTGCACCTCTTTCATCTGAGGGAGTTAGGTTTTCTTGCACCTGTAGAGCCTCACCTGCTTTCCCCTTGGTTATAGATTATACAAGGCCTCATCTCCCTCCTTTGGCCTTACCAGCAGGGGTGAGTCTATGAGAAGCTCTTGTTCTCACTAATGTTTCTCTCAGGCCATATCAATTTTATTGTAAGCAGGCTAGAGATGAACAAACTGAAGTACAAGAGCAAACTCCTTTGAGTTAATCATGATGGTCTTGATTAAGTAGCTTCTTAATAGCAAATTATCTTTTTTTTTAAAAAAATGCATGTTAAAGTAATTAACTATACATACGTCCAATAGCATTAATAAATAATTCCTTCAATGAGAAAGTTCTTGAGCCACCTGCCTAGGCTAAAGGCTCTTCATGCAGATTTCATCTATTTCAGATAAGGAATGCCTTAGGAGATTAATTGTAGAAAAAAATTCACGGACTTGAATGGCAAACAAAATCTGTATTTATGCAGATAAATACAGATTTATAGTGTTCTTCAATAGCACCACTAGCAACATCATTTATTAAAGAATTAATCATTTTGAATGAAGATAATTTGATTTTAAAAGCTCCTTACCTATTCTGATATTAAAAGATTTTCCGAATCACTGATTTTTTTTCTGACCTTGTTTTATATACAAGACTTCATGTCAGATAAAGTACGTGGAATTACTCTCTAAAGTAGGTAAGTTTCTTGGGTAATAATGTATTTCCAGTTTCATAAAACTTCCATACGCAAGGGGTGTCTTTAATCTCTAATCACAAGAGAACCCCAAATTTGAGTTGGACTACATTCCTAGCTTTTAGCATCAAATGATATTCCTGGCAGTGTGCTGAGTTCTAGACCATCTCATGTGTTGAGAAAATGCAAATAATGAATGGATGCTGAAGTACATCAGTGAACATTCATTTCAGTCCTCTAAAAGAGGGGACAAAAAGATATTTTAGCTGTTCAAGTTCAACTGCAATTGAAGTTATTCTGATTTGATTTGATTTCAGGTACAAGCATTCAGAAACCACTTTGGCATACCTAATCAGTTCAGTTTGCTCAACATTTTGCTTAACCTCTTACAAAGAGAAACTAAGAGAAATGAAATGAGAAATGTCAAGCGAGCAGGCAATTTCAGAATAGGGAAAGGAATACAAGACCAGTTAGCTAACAGAAAATGGATAGTGAAAAGACCAAGTGAGTATCAAAAAGAGATCCATCATTTATTGACTATAGTACAACAATCTTTGATTATGCAGATCTTGCCAGACGATGGAATGTATTAAGACTCATGGATATGTCAGAATGCTTGCTTATTTTTCTGCGAAACCTTTGAAGTGAAAAGGGGCTGTTGCAAGAAATGAATTTAGAGAAACAGATTCATTCAGAATAGAAAGAGAGTGAGACAAGGATGTATATTGTCCCCATATCAGGGCAGAAAAATTACAGAAGTGTCTTTGGAAGAGCTACAACTATAATTTGTCCGATTTTTCTCTGTTCAGAACAGCAAAGAGAATATCCCCCATGTTCTCTTTGAATTGCTGTAGATCTAGTGAAGTTACTTTATATCTGATATAATTATAGGACTGATAGGACTTGGTTTCTACTTGTAGAATCCTGATTATTATAGGTGTAGGAATTTCAGTAGGCTGCAGGGGGTATGTTATTCTTAGAAAGCAGATCACAAGCCTTCCCTATATTTCATTGAGATAGAACAATATAATGATGATTAGGGTTTTCCTTCTTGCTCCTCCAAATATAGACACTTTGTTGGGGGCTGTATACTCCAAATGCCTACACATATTTACTACCCATAACAATTGATTTCAGCATTTCTCAGCAAAGCTGGCGCTGTTACAGATGTTGGTTTTTCATGGTGTATATAAGTGGCTCATCAATGCACATAAGGATGTGTAACACTACATTCCAGATTTTATCTTTCCAAATGAGGATTCTCATTGTCCCATCTCAGTCATCCTAACTTAATTGCAGGCAAAGATACAATATATCCTTGTAAGAGAAAATGAAAGCAACATATGAAAAACAGGTTATCATTAGGGAAGGGCATTTATGAACGAACAGGGTCATTTCTATGTTTGCAAGTTATAGCATCTTGCCCAACTTTTATTGAAGTGGTATGAATGAAGCCTATCATCATCCTTGTTATTTATTTATTTGATTGATATAATTCAAATAATAATAAATCGTTAAATGTATAAATTACCCAATTCCCAACTGACTCAGGGCAGTTTACAAATTATTAAAAATATTTACAAACAAGAAAAAAGCAAGAAAACCACACAACCCAAAACAAAAGAAACAAGACTGGTAGAAAAGACCAGTTTACCAAAAGTTTGGGGTTTTTTTCCCCCAGAGGGGAACAAAGAAAAAGAATTAAAGTAGTCTTTAATCATATTCACCAAAGGCCTGGGTGAAAAGCTAGATCTTTGAAGACTTTTGAAACACCTATAGACTGAGGGTCATTCAAATACCGGGATGAACCTTATCCCACAGAAAATCTCCACAAAGTATATCAGGTTATAATAAATACAAATAGAATCATTACATAAACTTCCGAAGTCTTTTGGCATTGTTTAACTGAAGGAATTCTGACCCTGCCAATCCTCCCAAATCAGATTGGCTAGGCAGATACCAGAATATTGTAAGTCATACATCAAAAGCAAAGTGTTTGCTTGATGGTCTATAGAATACAAAATAACCCTAACTTATTTCACTACATGTTGAGTTTATTTGGGGAAAAGTAGGCGGGTACCAATACTTTTGACCACATCTTTATGTTAGGTTGCAAACTATTTCAAACCATGGCTACAAGCTGCCTCTGAGAGGTACATAGAAACAAGTAAATCAAGCATGCAAGAAAGTTGCTACTGCTTGTGCTATATTTTTTTCTCCCTGCTTGCGACTATTCTGTTTATCTTGTTTTCATTTTGTTTTTTGTCCATTATATATGTCTATATGTGAATGTATATTATTCCAGACTATCAATACCATTGGCCAGTTGTTTGCCTCCAATACATTGTTTTACTGAAATTTACCAGGAAATGTTCCATATTTTACTTTTAAAGCTCGGCTATCATGATCTCTAAGGAAACCATTTAAATTTATTTATAAAATTTATTACATTTATATCCCCTCTTTTATGCAGGAATTCATGGTGGTATGCAGTGCTCCCTCTTCCCATTTTATCAAATAATCCCATGAGAACGAGTGACTGACCCAAAGTCACCTAGTGAATTTTCATGGTTGAGGACAGATTTGATCCTGGATCCTCCTTCTTTTAGGCCAACATTTTAATCAATATATTTGGCTTTTGTTAGCTCCTTCTTAAATTTGCACCAATTAATACAGGAACAAGGCTGTCCAAATGTGAAGATTGTGTAGGTGGGGTATTGGGAGCCCTACTGCCTTCTGAAAAAGTTTTTCTGCTGTTATTAGAAAATAGGCCCAGCACCATAATATGAACGGTCACGTAGATACAAAGAAATGGGTCATACACAGAACAAAGAAAAAGGAGTGAGAAACTAAATCTGTGCATCTGTAACTTATTTATAATTCTTTAGAAGTCTGCATTCCATAAATCTGAATACCTAAGCCAATCAATATGTACCCATTGTCCTCACTTCTTCTGTGGAAGACACTCACTTTCCATTTTGAGGTTGGTGAAGAGAAAGTACAGCTAAGCCAGAAAAAAAGTGAGAGTATAGATATCCAGGTTTGTTTCTGACAGATACCGGTACCTTTTTCCATATTCTGACTGAGTCCATGGTAGGGTGATAGGTTTCAACCAGATTAGCATTATTTCTACATCCCATGTAAATATTTGGTCTGGAAGGTCAGCGTCCCTTACTAAATATATGAATATTAATTATGGAAACAAGGAAGAAGAATATAAGATACATACACAGACTATGACAATAAATAATTAAATCTCACTAGATTGAAACAAAATAGAAGCCAATGAACTGAAGAACTGGCATTTATGATTTCACATTGTTGTATACATAGCAATATTCCACACAACTCCCAGCAATTCTTGGCAGTTAATATAGATTATGAATATACAACATTTAGTACTATTTTGTTTCTAAACTAGACAGTTTAAAATGCCTTGGTTAACAGAAATGTTTTATATCCATTCTTTATAAAACTGTCTTCTTACTTTTAAAGCCATATAAACCGGCAGTAGCTTCAGTGAATGAAAACTATGAACATAAAGCATCCATTAACCCAGCTGGCCACACTCTCTTCATATGATGTGAAAGTGCCATATTGTTCTTCACATCATATAAGGCTACGTTTTTAGACTAATATTAATCACTCTTTTTCATTTCTTATCATTCATTCAGACACTGCCATTCCTCATGGACATGTTCATAAAATGCCTGTCAACAATCATTGCAAGTACAAAACAATTAAATTGGAGTTGTTCCAGTGCAGTCAATCCCTAGTCTTGGAGATAAAAAATGCCTTCTGATAATTAAATGGTGACAATTCTGAATCCTCACAATCACATTTGTAAAGTTCTATGGTGAATGTCTAAAAAACCTGGAGTGTTGTTGTTTTTTTCCTTGAGGAAGAAGAAGACATTTTGCTTCTCATCCAAGAAGCTTCATCAATTGTGGTGGTAAACCTTCCATTCTCTCCCCCGTCAAAACTGATGAAGCAAAATGTCTTCTTCTTCCTCCTCCTCAAGGGAAAAAACAGTTCAGTTGCCTTTTGAGACATCTATGGTGAATGATTTCTTCTGAAGCATAGTGGCTCCAGACCCACCAACTGTTCCTTAAGGCGTGTCACATATTTCATCAAAACCCCAAATGAAGAGTTATGAACACCTGCTGTAGAAGATACTGGTGTTCAGTGCCAGAAGCTAACTCCAGAACCAGTGAAATGACTAGGTCATTTTAAAATATTTTTCCCCTTGCAAATGATTAGCCATCATGAAAAATGCATGGTATGATGCTTATGCTTAGTTTATGTAATGATTCTATTTGTATTTATTATAACTTGATGTACTTTGTGGAGATTTTCTGGTTCTTGGTTACCCAGCTGAAGGATATAGGCATTTGAGTATACTATTATCCAAATTTTGTACTGTTAGACACAATGTATTTCTAAATCCAAGGTTTGGTAAATTGTCAAATCATTGTTATCATAAAAGTCATCTGGCATGATCAATTCGTAGCCAATAGCAACCTGGTGCATATATTAGGATCATTTATTAAGTATTCTGATAAAAAGAAGCCCAGAAGCCAACCTTGCTAAGATTAAATTCACAGTATTATTCTGCTGAGATTTCTGCTTCAGCAAAACTTGGCATAACTTTGCTGTGGAGAAAGATGCCTGCTGACTACTGCCCACACTTTATAGACTCTCAAAATAAACAAATGGATCCAATCTATACAGCTGTCTGGCACTAAATTTACACCTCTCTGAGTGGAATCTATGTTGAAAAGCAATTTAGATTAACTTTCACTTAAAAATATGCCACACAAAGGCATTATTTCCACAGCTTAAACATTCTTCCTCTTGCCTTCCCATAATCACATCATTTCAGCTTTATATTCAAAGCGTATACATTTTTAACTGGAAATAAATCCCACTAGTTTCAACAGGATTTAACTTTTGGAACTGAAGTGATGTATCTCCAAGAGTTTTCTCTCTACTAAGTTTTCTGAATATGCTGTTCTTCTGTTAATTTCAATTTGTGTGTGACATTTGCCAAAGACAGGAAAGCAAGCAGTGTTAAGAATATAAGGCTGTTTGCTTTGCTGTCTAGAATATAAAGTATATTCTAGAATTTAAAAAATGACATAATTCCAACCCCTTTCAAAATCACCAGAGATGTAAGTCCTAATTTATTACATAAAAATAGTTCAATAAAAATTGGAAAATGCAGTTTTAGAATAACTACTCAAGATGAGGAAGGCTGCACGAGTTTGAGAGAATCCAGAAAGTTTTATGGAAATTTATATGAGTTGGATGTTCTTTTGACCACATGAGGTTGGATACATACAGTAGAGTGATTTTTCAGTTTTAAGTCAGAAAGAAAATATTAGTCAGTACAAAATATATATTTGTATTTGATTAATCCTACTTCCTTTATTTGCTAATTTGTGCTTTATTTTGGAATGACAAAACAAAATTTTTATTCAGGATGGGAGATGAGAGGGATACAGTAGCAAAAACTGTTATGATACAATGGAAGAACAAATATAGTTTAAATCCATAGTATTTTTTTTTAAATGAAACACTGATAAGAACAATAATAAAAGACAACTTTGTCACTCACAAGAATGCAAATAAAAGATATAGGGCACCAAAAAAAGAGATAGAATAGAATAGAATAGAATAGAATAGAATAGAATAGAATAGAATAGAATAGAATAATTTTATTGCCCAAGTGTGATTGGACACACAAGGAATTTGTCTCGGTGCATATGTTCTCAGTGTACATAAAATAAAAGATAGAACGCTTCACTAATAGTGACTATGAAAGTCTAGAATTTGATTTGCTGGCTTCCCCACATTTTTGTTCAGAGCGGAAATATGTAGAACAGGTGAAGAACCTGATATCCCTTATCTTCCTTTTAAATTATTCCCCAATGAATCAAGATGTATATTTTTTTAAATCACATTGTTCTCCTAAAGAAAACTTTATAGCATTTGTCAAAAAAAATAAAAATCCTACACCTTTCATTCATTCAATTAATGAAGACAGTCACTCCAATTGCAATAGCTTGTGCAATAAAAAGACGCATTATTTAAAAATCTATGAATTCATTGGATATTATCTGACAGAAGCTAAAGCAGTTTATTTTTTTTTATCAAATGTAGTTTACAATTCCAACTATGAATTAATGGAGCTGTTATCAAGATGTTGCAGAACTGTGTTGTGATTTTTTGTTTAAATAATAATATATAGAAAAGGAAACCCCCTTTCTTATTCTTCTAAGGCAGAAAAAATCCATAAATCTTGCAATACCTAGTGTATCAGCAACAGACACAAACTCAAAACTAGCAGCACAGAATGCAGCCTGCTGGTTAATGCATAAACTGTATCAGTCCGATGCTCAGCAGGCCTATTCCAATGAGAAACCAGCCTGCAGGCTCTATTATCTAAGTGTTGCAGTGCAGTCATTTTGGGAAATATCCTCTCCAACAAGACATAAAAGGTATTTAGATAAGTAAAATTAAATACTTTCTAAGTGATGAGCTTCCAGTTTCCTGTACTATAATCAACATTCACAAGACTTTGAGATACATTTCCTTCTGCAATGTTTTCTGCAGAAGGAAAAAAAGGGAAGAAGGTATTCATGGTAAGTAACGGAAAAGAACTGAAATAATTCAGAGACTCAGTGAAAGAGAGAAATAACATTCATTCTCTCCGAGCTGCCTGACACTTTAGCCTCGTAAAATAATCTGATCTTGTGCAGCTTTCTGACTTCATTGAGAACTCAGCAGCCGATCTGTAAGCAGAGGCAAGTTCAGTACAGTATTGTAGTAATGGAGAGTGACGTCAAGAGTCAAGCCTAGGAACCACCTCCCACTTCTAGTTACAAGCAAAGCATGTGACAGCAGTCAAGGCTGGAGCCTTTGCTGCAGTTTCATCAGAGGTTAAAGTACAAGTGCAAACCACAATTACAACTTCAATCATTTCCAAAGCAATCACATGCCACTTCAATTTCAGACTTTAGCCTTGTGCACACGCAAGGGAAGAGAAAAAGTAATCCAGAGATTAACAACACCTTCTAATAATGCACCAAAAGCACACATTAACCTATCAGAAGTGTTTTGGGGATGTATCTTCTAAATTACATATTTGTACTGATACTACTTAGGTACAAATAGTTGTTTATTACACCAGAGCTTGTGAAAATAGTCTTTGTATGTGGTTCAGATTTTCAGGAAATGCTCACTCACTTGGTTTTTTCATATCCAACATGCAAAAAATACATTTACATTTGCAAATTTAGAATATACAAGGCCAGACATCTCAGGGTTTTTTTAATCATTATACAAAAAGTTCCACTTTTAACTTTACCAACTATATTACTAGCTGCAGAATGTCAGATCTTTCATCTGTAAGAACACAACCAGAGGGTTTTGTACAAATCTCTTAACTTTTCTGCCTGAGGGTTTTGTTGCTGGCATTTTCTGAAAGCAAACACATCTTTATATTGATCCATGAGAGTTCCCTATTTCTTTATCTGGCATCACCTAAATAACCCCTTGCAAGGTAAAAATCCCTACGTACAAAATATTCCATTCCTTTTTCTCTAATCCAGATGTCACCATCTTGTATCTAATTCTGTGAAAAGTTCATCCACGCCCTCCCCCTCCCAGCCAACACTGTTGCATGACAAACTGGAAAGCTCCAGTACTGGCCCTGGAACAGAAGTGTTCAGACTACAGACTACCAGCTTGGAGCTGGTCCAGCCTGGTTCTGTCTCCCAGATAAACACAAATATGTTTTGGATGAATTGGTGTGACTGAGACAAAGCTGTTCTTGCTTGTCTAGGACCAGACCAGAGCGAATTTTCTCCAGCTTTCTTCTAATCAATTAAATGAAGAAACCTGAGAGAGGGCAGGAGGAAAGAAGGAATACTATTATATGCCACTCCCCAAATTAAGGCCATTTCTACTTATGGAGAAACCTGGAAGACAAGGGAAGCATGGAATTGTAACCATAGAAAACTCTGCAACAGCTCAGGGCTTGAGCTATGTATGATGGTCTTGAAGCATTTGCTCTAGAGCTCTTCTGCTTCTCCTCATGGAAAGGAATGCAGCCTGCTGCCCTTCCAGCAGGAACCCGCTCGTGATCAGCAAGGGCTGCCAAAAAAAGCCTTAATCTGATTTTGACATGCAACTCGGTCCAAAAGGGGCAGCAATCTGCAAAATTGCTTATTTGAAGCAACTAAGATTACCACCATCACCCTCACCCTAAAGCTGCGGGTATATAATCAGCAATGACTCACACATACAACCCTAAGACATTAAGTGCTCCCACCAGCAAATCCCTAAGAGAAAATGGAAGAGGGAGGGGGTCAGCATCCATTTATCCTTGTTTTCCCACAGTCAAACTGAATCGCTGCCAATCTTGCCTCCCCACGATAAAAGAAAAAGCAACAGCAAGCCCAAAGGCAGGGAGAGGGGAGTAAATAAACATTGTACCCTGCTCTTTTCATTTCCCATGGATAGCACCCTCAGCCTCTCCCATTCCTCCATCCATAGTTTATAATTCTGGGGGTGGGTGGGGGAACTGAACGGCGTTCAGGTTTGGGGGGAAGGTAAGGTTAAAAGGAACAGCTCTGCAGCACTGCAAAAGCCAAGACTCGTTATCTGGGACACCAGCAGAGTGATCCACTCGTCCACGTGTGAGTGGTGCTGAAAAGTGTTAGTATGGGTTTCCAGAGCAATATGGATAGGAAGAGGGGTGCGCAGAGCCATCCTCAACTTAAATCTCTCCAAAAGAACGCTCTTGCTTCTTCTTTTCCG
>JANHZT010001739.1:170873-182211 GCA_032468215.1 Stegonotus admiraltiensis | reverse complement strand
TTCCCCCGCTTAGTACGCGATGGCCCGGTAGGCCTGGTAGGCCTGTTTTTCACCCTCCCCAGGCTCCAGAGCCTTTCTAGGAGCCTGGGGAGGGCGAAAACAGCCTTCCCCAGCCCCCCGGAGGCCAGAAACAGCCTGTTTTCTGACTTCCAGTGGGCCCAGAAGGTCCAAAAATCAGCTGGCTGGCGTGTGCATGCGCACTGGAGATGAGCTAGGGCAACGCTCGCATGCCCACTGATATGGCTCCACGTGCCACCTGTGGCACGCGTGCCATAGGTTTGCCATCACGGGTATAGGGTCTCCTACTTGAACAGGGGTTTGGACTAGAAAACCTCCAAGGTCCATTCCAACTCCGTTATTCTGTATTCTATAACTATCCTGAATAGGTTCACATAATGATCCTTTAAGGCAGCACAAGAATATTCTCATTTTCAGTATAGCCAGTAGTACAAATCCTTAAATACAAGTAACTTGGCTAAATCCAGATGGTGAGTTTCTTCTTGTCGCAGTCTGGCATTTCTACATTAATCAGGCCGTGCAATTCATATGTAACTGAGAGGGTATTTTTAAGATAAATTTTAAGCAAATAAGTTTCCTATCACCGTTACCTGTTTTCTGAATTTGTGGTTAAGAGCCCTGGTGGTTGGAATGCAGTATTGCAGGTTAACTTTGCCCACAGAAGTTCGACTCAACCTTCCATCCTTCCAAGGTTGGTAAAATGAGGACCCAGATTGTTGGGGACAATATGCTGATTACAATATCTGTAAACTGCTTAAAAAGGACTGTAAAGCACTACGGAGCAGTAGATAAATCTAAGTGCTAAGTCTTCCTTGGTATTCCTTTACAGACTAGCTAATCATATAGAACTGTAGGTGATTAACTCTAATTAGCTTGTTTAGTACAATAATAGGAAGCGGGTTTTTTCAAATGTGAGTAAAATGCGCCTCCACTACAGTTTAGGTTTTAAAAGTATGCTTTGCAACCAAAAGTTTGAACAACTGTAATTGCTTAGAAGTAGCCAGGAAGCAAATTTTCTCTCTTCCACCCTTCCTAGCAGTTTTTATATTATTACAGGATATTTAAGCCATTTGACATATTTAGCATCGATTCGTTGAGCAATTTCTGTTCTTGTTTTTCTACAAAAAGAAGAAGAAAAATCATTTTAAGTATTCCTAAGTTCCTAGCTCAATCTTATATAATGACAGAAAACATCTTGGGGCTGATATTTTCACGCTGCAGAAGAACATGCATCAATTTTGAGTACGTGAACTATTCCGTACATTATTTTTTTTTAAAAAGGCTCAAGCTACTGCAATTTTGGAAAAGTTGATTCTCCAAGCCTGGAGTTATTAAGAACATTGATTTATTGATTTCAAAGAAAATGATGTGACGTGAGTAATAATAGTATTGCATTATAAGCGGAATGAAAAGTAAATGTACAATAGGAGAAATTGTAGGAGGTCATTAAGAATTGTTCAGACTTGGAGAATGGCGTTCCCAATGCAAAATTGTTAAAGATAGCTGCGTACGGTATGGCCTTTGTGTAAATGATAACTCGAATCCAAAACTTTCTCAGAATTCTGTTTCGGATCCCTGTCATCTGATATTTCTAATCAAATTTCTCTTACAATACCAGAATCAGAAACCTTCATTGATTTAGTGGCAGATGGGAACTTCTCCTAAAGGATCAGTTAGGGTGATTATGCCTAGATTCTAGTTGCTATGACATCCCACTCCTTGAACATACCCAAATAAGGTAAAAAGAGAGATCTCTTCTTCGCAGACCTTTAATTACATGTATATACAATTAATGCCTTTGAAGAAAGGGAAAAAAGAGGTATCTTCATTCCAGGGGTGAAATGCTACCGCTTTGGACTGGTTTGGGCAAACTGGTAGCGGCGGCGGGTGGTGGTTTGGAGAACTGGTAGCAGCGGCAGGGTGAGACTCTCCCCTCCTGCCCAGATATTATTACTTCCTGATTTTAACCAGGAAGTAACCTGTTTTTTACCACTCTGCGCACGTGCAGAAGGCTTTGCGCATGTACAGAGCGTCCAAAATTGCACATGATGCATGCACGCACTTCCGAACCGGTAGGGAAAGTAAGTAGATTTCACCCCTGCTTCATTCCATAGGTGACAGTATTTAAAAGAGCAGAGCTTTCTGAGTAATGCAGTCCATAGATCAGGGGTGTCCAACCTTGGTAACTTGTGGACTTCCATTTCCAGAATTCCCTAGCCAGCATGGCTCGCAGGGGAATTCTGGGAGTTGAAATTCCTAAATCTTAAGGTTGCCAAGGTTAGACACCTGTTCATAGATCCTTGTTAAAACCAGTGGTGGGTTGCTACCAGTTTGCCCCGTTTTGGGCGAACTGGTAGGGTGGCAGTGGGAGGCTCCGCCCACCCGCCCGGACATCTCTGTGCATGCGCAGAAGCTTCTGCGCATGCACAGAAGCATCACGCATGGGCATGAGCGAACCGGTAGCAACAGGATTTGAAACCCACTACTGGTTAAAAATCCCTCAATCAGCACAAAATTATTTATTGCTTTATAGCTTAACAAGAGTGGGTTGATGATGTCTTTAAGCATGAAGAAATTCAATTTCTTGTACTGTCAGCTGTACAAAGTTTTAGAACAAGAAATCAACATTTTCACCAGCTTGGGAGCCATGGAAAGATACTGAAGCTTTGGGAGAAAAGCAGCAGCCTAATCTGTTTTTTGAGAAATGTGTTGCTTTAAAGTTGCAATTCAGTTAAGAAACAGCTTAAGAGTCATGTGCCAGCACAGGTCGTCTTCAACCTGGTACCACAACTGAGTCTAAAATTTCTGTTGCTAAGTGAGAGAGGTGAGTTCTGCACCATTTGCCGCAATTACTAGGGTGAATCACTGCAATCGTTAAGAAGAATCTGTCTTCCTCATTGACTTGGCTTGTCAGAGGGGTTTCAAAAGTAGATCACATAACCGGCAACCGGCATAAATATGAGCTAGTTCCAAGTGTCTGAATCAGGTGACCATGGGTATGTCTCAATGGTCATTAAGTGTGAAAACCAGCCATAAGTCACTTTTCTCCGTGCCGTTGTAACTTTGAACAGTCACTAAACGAATGGTTGTAAGTTGAGGACTACCTGTATAAAAAGCACCATGGGCCACAAGTCTCTACACATACTTAAGAATGCATGCGCACCCAACTGCATGCGCGGTATATAAATATTATAATAATAATAATAATAATAATAATAATAATAATAATAATAAAAAAAAAAACGTGTTTGTGTTTTTAATCTTATAACATCTGTTCAGTCATATGAAATATATAGCATTTTCTTGGAAATCCACATTTATTTTTTTTTGGAAGGAGCAAGGGACAGTTTGTTCTGTTATTTGCCCTGGAAGGAGGCTCCGAGCAGAGGTCAGGCAAGCAAATGCCATCTAGCAATCGTTGAATGTTGTAAACTCTTGGGATCTGCTCTTTCTGTTTTGAAATTTGCATGTCTGTGTGCTGTTGCGTCTCTTAGACCACACTCTCCGCGATGTGATTTGCAAATAGGCTGCGACTAACATTTTATGCTGATCCTTTTCTGAAGAAAATTGGCCTGGAAAGAGAGAATCATCATCATCATCTTTCCAAAGCCTAGGAAAAGGAGAAATAATGAAGTTCTGCAGAGTTCATCATTACTTCACAAGTCTTTGTCGGCGTTCGGTTTCATTCTGGCTTGGCCACACTGAGTCCCTTTTCATGTCCAGACGCTGAGTCATCCCAGAGGCTGCAAGACTTCAGTTCTACAGAAACTCAAGAGGAAAACGCTTTGTCGTTGGGGCACTTCATTGGAGCTTATTTAAACATCTCCCGCATCTTTTCCTAAGAGCCTCAAATCCATGCTTTTCAAACTGGGGTGGGTAGTTGACCCCACGAACAGGCCCCAACGACAGGTAGCCCTTGACTTACGACCGCTATTAAGCTCAACATTTCTGTTGCTACGTGAGACAGTTACTAAGTGAGTTTTGCCCCGTTTTACCACCTGTCTTGCCAGAGTTGTTAAGTGAATCACTGCAGTTGTTAAATTAGTAACACAGCTGTTAAGTGAATCTGGCTTCAATGTTGACTTTGCTGGTCGAAAGCTCGCAAAATATGACCACGGGACAATGCACCCGTCATAAATCTGAACCAGTGGCCAAGCACCTGAGTTGTGGCCACCATTGGATGCTGGCAACGGTCATAAGTGTGAAAAACGGTCATAAGTCACTTTTTTCAGTGCCGTTCTAATTTTGAACGGTCACTAAATGAATGGTTGTAAATCGAGGACTACTCTGTAGTCATTCTGGGACATCTTTCCTAACAAGAGGTTCTCCTTTTAGGAGGGCTCAGCTCAGAGGTCAGGCCAAACTTCTGTTTTGTGCATCCCATAGTAAAGATCGCCCATGGTGATCTCATGTAATGCTCTACCCCTGCATTAAATTCCTACTTGATTGGCACTCATAGTATAATGGAAGGTCTGTGCTACACGTTTTCCATAATCCATACTGTCCTTATAAGCAGGGACTTTCTGTGGCTAATTGGCTGAGCTGACATGGATAAGTGCGTAGTCAGCTAGATATAAATATTTCAAATCGAAACATGCTCGGATGAAATGTTCAATTTTCTAAAGAAACTTGCAGCCCAGCTTTGACAAGCAAGGGAAACGGCCTTGGTTTGGCCTCAGATTAAAGGCCTCAGTGGCTGAGGAATTCTGGGAGTTGAAGTTCAGCCACCCTCAAGTCCCCGAGGTTGAGAAACACTGCAGAGGACTATAATGACTAAGAAGAGATCCTGGCAAGCCAACAGGCAAGGAAGTGTATGAAATACATGTCATATTTTGAAGCGTCTGAAGGTTGAGGCGTCTGAAGAAAAAGAGAATGAGATTTGTAAGAAAAAGGGGTAGGAATGGGAAGTTGTAAGGGATAAACATATTTTAGTAATCTGCTTGGGAAGTGACTAAGGCATGAGTGAATGTGAGCCTCTCAATCCAAGGAATGGCAACAATTACGTGCAGCAAGCTGTGTGAAGCATCTCCTGCTCACAACTGCTACCCATTCCTCAAACAGGAACTAGGACACCGCCCACTGTTTTTAACAGAATTACAGAGTTGGAAGGGACCTTGGAGGTCTTCTAGTCCAACCCCCTGCTCAGGCAGGAGACCTTATAGCATTCCAGACAAATGGTTGTCCAATCACTTCTTACAAACCTCCACTGATGGAGCAGCACCCAAAACTTCTGAAGGCAATTTGTTCCACTGGTTAATTGTTCTTATTGTTAGGGAGTTTCTCCTTATTTCTAGGTTGCTTCTCTCCTTGATGAGTTTCCATCCATTGCTTCTTGTCCTGCCCTCTGGTGCTTTGGAGAATAGCTTGACTCCCTCTTCTTTGTGGCAGCCCCTGAGATATTGGAACACCCTATCATGTCACCTCTAATCAGTCCTTTTTTTTCATTAAGTTAGACATACCCAGTTCCTGCAACTGTTCTTTATGTGTTTTAACCTCCAGTCCCCTAATCGTTTTTGTTGCTCTTCTCTGCACTCTTTCTAGAGTCTCCACATCTTTTTTATATTGTGATTTTCTTTCAGCAGGGCAGCCCCTTTCTGAACAAGAGATAGGAAAAATCCAGAGCTCCTCTCAACGTTGCTAGGGTTGAACTAATCCCCAAACCATCCAGACACTTCAAACTTTTAATAGCATTGCTTTGGGGCAGCCAAGGGTAGAGATATAAAGCTGGACATTATCCGACATGATGATGCCTCATCCTATTAAATTGGATGCACTTACCCAACAGCTTCCTGTACATATTAAACAGGAATGGAGAGAGTTCAAAATCCCGCAGGACACCCAAAACAAGGGTTGTCCTAGGCTTGTTCTCTCTCCACCTCCCATTAACACTAACGGGAACCAGCCCTCAAATTTGGGGAGTTTGAACCTTGGCAGCCAAAATTCTGTGGATTGCAACTTCTGCTCCCACCACGACTCTGTAATTTATCTCAGGAGCCAGGAACAGTTTTATGGGAGCAGAATTTCACATCTTCATGTCTACCTCAAACCATTCTTGACTTGCAAGTTGTAGTCAAAGAAGTGATGAGCAGCACTTGAGTTATTTCATCCAATTCTGCTTAAGTTACTCAGTTGTCCTTCTAAGGTCTCAAGGTCCCCAATCACAGAATATAATATTGGGGTGGATAAAGGCAGTTTTTCTTATCTCGTAGGTCAGGGGGTCTTCAACCTTGGCAACTTTTAAGACTTGTGGATTTCAGCTCCCAGTTACCAGAATTCTGGGAATTGAAGTCCACGAGTCTTAAAGTCGCCAAGGTTGGAGACCCTGATCGTAGGTCATTGCGGGACTCCACATTGTTAGTGTCTCATGACTCTGCACTAGGGACTCTGGAAAGACGCAGTCATGACAAACTTAACAAAACACACCCAGCCCTGGCTTGAAGGCATCTTCTTTTTCCATCGCTATCAGGTTTTTTGTTTTTTGTTTTTTTGGCTTTGCTTGTTGTCTCTCTCAGAAAAATGAACTCTCAAAGACTTTGCTCTTGTCTCCTTTCTCTAAACAGAAATAACTGCATTTGATTTTTCTCCGATTTTGACGTCTGCCCTTCTGAACCCAGGCAGCAAGTCCCTATTTGCTTCTGGGTCCTTGCGGTTACTTAGAAGTGAATCGGGTCAGCCAGCCGCGTATGTTTTCCAATACACAAAGATTATGGAGCCAAAGGTCTGTTGCCTCCGTCGGGGCGTTAGTCAGCATGTCCTGAACTAAGATAGATAAGGCCCCACTTCCTTAAGCTGGCCTGATCAGAAAGTTAACAGCTGGTGACACCAAGTCTGTCTCTAGTTTCTTAAGTAATTGTTATCATTCTGCAATATTTACAGGTCTGGCTTGCTCAGATTAAAAACGTCCAAAATCGAGAATGTCTTCCTTTGCAAAGTTTTGCAATGGCTTGCCCCAGACGTTTGGCTTTGTGGGGGTGGGGGGGGGCGTTGGTTCTCGTCTTGAAGAAAAATGGGGGAGAGCTTGGCATAGCCTTCAGGAGACTTGGGCAAGGAGAGGGAAAGGTCCATGTTGACCTCTGCAGCTCTTCCTGCAGCCAAAATGGCCTCCTGAGGCTGAGAGACTTTTCTTCTGATGAGCAGGGCAGGAGTTTTCTTCATTGGGCAGATCAAGGCGGGGGGGGGGGCTCCCGTGTTTTCCCTCCTCCAGGGTTGGAACAGGCAGGAGAGAGGTGTCTTTATGGGTGCTGGGGTGGGTGCCAGCTGTCACCTTTCACCCAGTGGGCAGCGGCTCACTGGTCTCTTTGCTGTGAATGCTCCCTGGAGAATGAAGTCTGTAGATTCTCCGTCAGAAAAATCTTGCCCGCTGACTCACCGGGCCGCTCCTTCAGCTCCTCTCCCACATGAAAAGGGCTTTTTAACGCAACCCCAAAAAACAGAAGCTATTTTTAAATGGGAAAAAAGCCTTTTCAGTTTGCGGAAGAGATGTTTACTTAATCTCTGAAGCGTAAATGTGGTAGGAGAACAGTCCCCGGCACGCTCAACCCCCGGATTAGTTTATACGCACACATCCCATCATCCACAGCTCTCCTGTGTAGCCGGGTTCCATCCATCCTTTGGTCTTGACCTGAAAACAGGAGGTGCATTAAAGGAGAGGATGATGGAGATGGGAAATGAGGGGCAAGAGAAAAAAAAATCTCTGTTCTCTCCCGAAGCCGTGATTCAAAATCTCGCTTGCGTTGCGCCATTCTAGGCCTCGGACAGCGTCACTGCAGGGCCTGGGTGCATCAAAGTCCCAGAAAATGGCTTTCTGCCACCAATTTCTGCCACCAAAAATTGATCCGTGCTTACAGGCCAGGGAAGCTTTTTCACAGGCTCTGTAACTCAGCATTGCGGTAAGATTTCAGCTATGCTTCATTTCATGCTGTTTTTTATTTTTTTACTGAATGTTAAATCCCCACATTGGGGTAAGTTATAGAGCAGCCTTAATTTCATTTTGCTCCCCACAAAAGCCTCTTTCCAAACCCCATTCAGGCTTCTGATGAGAACAGTCTGTCTTTTCGAGCTGTTCTCCTCCTTCTTTCTAACCCAATGGGAAGTTGGGCAGAAATAATGCAGAGAGGCCTGGGAACTGTGCAAATACACAAACAAGTAAGCAAACCTCTCTTCGCCTTCATCTTCATCCTCACCCCAGAAAGGAATAACAGAGTTGGAAGGGACCTTGCAGGTCTTCTAGCCCAGGGGTCGGCAACCTTAAACACTCAAAGAGCCACAAAGGTCCTAACCGGAAGCCCCCATTCAATTCTGGAGCCGACCGGAAGTCCACTTCCCCCACCATAGAGTCTCCTCCTAGTGCGGCGTCCTTTTTCCTCTGCCAACTGGAAGTTGTTTCCCCCACCATAGAGTCTCCTCCTAGCGCAGCATCCTTTTACCTGTCTATCTGTCCTACCTCTACCTTTCCTAACCAAAAGCCCTATCAGTTGTGGAGCCAACCAGCAACAGGGAGCCACAGCAGAGGGATGAAAGAGCCACATGCAGCTCCAGAGCCGCGGGTCGCTGACCCCTATTCTAGCCCAACCCCTTGCTCAAGCCGGAGATCCTATAGGATTCCAGACAAGTGGTCGTCCAGTCTCTTCTTAAAAACTTCCAGTATTGGAGCATTCAGAACTCTGGAAGCAAGTTGTTCTATTAATAGTTCTGAGCACAGGAAATTTCTCCTTAGTTCTAGGTTGCTTCTCTTCTTGATTAGTTTCCATCCATTGTTTCTTGTCTTGCCTTCAGGTGTTTTGGAGAATGCGTTGACCTCCTCTTCTTTGTGGCAGATCCTCAAATATTGGAAGACCGCTATCATGTCATCCCTAGTCCTTCCACCACCACCACCCCACACCCGCACTAAACTAGACATCAGAGGTGGGTTTCAGCAGGTTCTGACCTATTCTGGAGAACCGGTAGTGGAAATTTTAAGTAGTGCAGAGAACCCGTAGTAAAAATTCTGACTGGCCCTGCCCCTATCTATTCTCTGCCTCCCAAGTCCCAGCTGATCGGGAGGAAATAGAGATTTTACAGTATCCTTCCCCTGCCACGCCCACCAAGCCACACCCACCAATCTATGCCACGCCCAGCAAGCCACACCCACAGAACCGGTAGTAAAAAAATTTGAAACCCACCACTGTTAGACATACCAATTCCTGCAAGCATTGTTCATATGTTTTAGCTTCCAGCCGCCTAATCATCTTTGTGGCTCTTCTCTGCACTCTTTTTTCAACATCTTTTTAATAATATGGCAACCAAAAGTGGATGCAGTATTCTAAGTGTGTTACACTTAATTTACAGAGCAGTCTTAATTTCATTATGCTCCCTGCAAAAAGTCTTTTTTTCAAATTCAGGCTCCTGGTGAGAACGGTCTGTT
This sequence comes from Stegonotus admiraltiensis, assembly GCA_032468215.1. Lineage (NCBI taxonomy): Eukaryota > Metazoa > Chordata > Lepidosauria > Squamata > Colubridae > Stegonotus > Stegonotus admiraltiensis. Next base: position 172,790 of record JANHZT010001739.1, on the reverse strand, counting down.
TTGGGGGGCTGTTTTCCTGTATTCTTTCTAACTGAAGGGGAAGTTGGACAGAAATAATGCAGAGAGGCCTGGGAACATATTTGCCACAGTTCCCTGGCCTCTCTGCACTATTTCTGCCCACTTTCCCATTGGGTTAGAAAGAATACAGGAAAAAATGTCCAAAGAGATCCAGAATAATCTTGCAAACTGGATGGATGATTAGTAAAGATATAACAAATTAGTTTAAATATGAAACAGCAGATGCAGCAGCAGGCAAAATGATAATGAAAAGTTTTAGTGAAAATATAGATGCGCAATGTTATGTTCAGTTCCCTTTCGTCACATCTCAGAAACAAGTCGAGGTAGCGTTTGACTTGCAATCACAATTTGGGGCCAGAATTTCCATTGCTAAGCAAGACAATCGTTAAGTGAGTCATGCTTGATTTTTACAACTTTTTTTTGTTGCGGTTGTTAAACGAATCACTGCAGTTGTTGAGTAAATTATGTGGACATTAAGCAAGTCTGGCTACCGCCCATGTCTTTGCTTGTCAGAAGCCGGCTGGGAAGGTCGCAAATAGGGATCACATGACCCTGGGATATTGTAACCATCATATATACCTGCCGGTTGCCAAGCAACCAAATCAGTGGTCGTAAGTACGAGGACCAGTTTTAAGTCGCTTTTTGTCAGGGCTTCAAACAGTCATTATGAATGAATGGTTGTAAGTCAAGGACTACCTATAAATGAGAAAACGATTAGCTCACATATGAGAGAAGGTTTATGACTTTGGGGTCCTTTTAGCCGAGAAAAGATTTAAAAAAACAAAATTATCAACATAGATTAAAAAGGGTGCATGATTTTATGGAAAGAGCAAATGAGAGAAAAAGCTCTTATTTTCACAGTATTTAAGAAGGGGCTCACAGTGAAGTTTGTAGCAGGGCAATTTAGAGGGCAATAAAAGGAGAAATACATTTGAGTGAGAGAAGGTTATTATGGAGCATTAGGTTAGATAAATCTCTCATATCAGAAGAGGAAGAGAGCGGGGGTGCCTGCACAGATAAAATTATTACCCGCGAGGCAGGCAAAAAACTAATTACGCAACAAAGCATTCTTAAATTCATACCCTGCACTGGAAGGAGCTTTCTTTCATTATAATGCTGACTTTCCCAATAATTCTATCTGACTTAGTTTATTAGTCTTTTCTGTTCTTTATCCACAAAATCATAACTGTATAAAGAAACATTGTCCGCGGAATCGAAGCATAGAGCTGGGGTGTGCACCGTTTCCAGCTTTGCAGACGGGCAGGGGGAGAGAGGAAATGGTTCCTTGTGAGTGGCAGGCACGCTTGCCCACCGCTTGCATGGGCCGGTTCCGAATGGGTTGTGGCCCAGTACCAGGCCGCGGCCCAGAGGTTGGGGACCCCTGACATAGCGCATCCCCCATATTTTCAAGCGGTGTTTTCCGCTGAGCGGCTGTTGAAAGTAAGACATCTTGCTTGAATGTCAAACCTTTTGTGTGAACTTCTTAAGGTAAAGCCTGGAATTGTTGTTGTTGTTAGTTGTGAAGTTGTGTCGGACCCATCGCAACCCCATGGACAACATTCCTCCAGGCCTTCCTGGCCTCTACCATCCTCTGGAGTCCATTTAAGATCACGCCGACTGCTTCAGTGACTCCATCCAGCCACCTCGTTCTCTCGTCCCTTCTACTTTTGTCTTCAATCATTCCCAGCATTAGGCTCTTCTCCAGGGAGTTCTTCCTTCTCATTAGGTGGCCAAAGTATTTGAGTTTCCTCTTCAGGATCTGGCCTTCTAAAGAGCAGCCGGGGTTGATCTCCTCTAGGACTGACCGGTTTTATTATTTATGTATTTATTTATTAGTTCGATTTATATGCCGCCCTTCTCCGGAGACTCAGGGCGGCTTACAATGCATTAAGCAATAGC
>JANHZT010001737.1:8498-22795 GCA_032468215.1 Stegonotus admiraltiensis | reverse complement strand
GATGGAAGGCTGAGTCAACCTTGAGCCTGGTGAGAATTGAACTCGCAATAATTGCAGGCAGCTGGAAGCTAAATACTGCCTTTTAGTAGGAGCATTAGTCTCCTACGCCACTCAGGCTCTTGCCAATTCTTCTCCATAACTTGTCTCTTCATTGCGTTGGGTCCAGGTTTAACATCAGCCAGCTGGAGGAATGGTTGAGAGGGAAGAACCTGCATCCGAGTGGGGCTGCCAAGACCCTGGAACCACTGATCCAGGCAGCACAGCTCCTGCAGTTGAAAAAGAAAACACCTGAAGATGCTGAGGCCATCTGTTCCTTATGCACATCCCTCACTACCCAGCAGGTACACCTTATTTATGAACTCAGAGCAGCTGATAAAAGGTGGAACACGAGAATAAGGTCCTCCTTCTTTACCCTTTTCTTCTTCAAACTCTGTTCATTCAGTATAGAACATGGGTGTCAAACGTGCTGCATCACGTTGCCGTCACATGACGTATCATGACGTTTTTTCCCCTTTGGGAAGCTGGGTTGAGCATGGCCTGCATGTGATGCATCTGGCCCATGGGCCGCCAGTTTGACACCCCTGGTGTAAAAGATCACCAGAGAGCTTCAAGCCAGAGTAAGGATTTGAACCAGGGGTGAAATGCTCCCAGTTCGGACCGGATTGCCCAGTCCGCTAGCGATCGTGGCGGGTGGTTCAGAGAACCAGTAGTGATCACGGCACGAGACTCCGCCCACCCACCCAGTTGTTGTTACTTCCTGGTTTTATTGTGGATAAATGGGGCACACATTCAGGTGCATTAGTTCTCTAGCAGATGGAGAGCCTGTATTATCTTCTAATTCCACCCATTTCCGACGCTTGTTCTGTTGAGGACCTGTAATGTCTGTTTACAAACTAGTGATGTCATGGAATGTGTTGCATCTCCTCTGTAACCCTGATTTGATCTTTGTTCCTCAGATTGTAAAAATACTGAATCTTTACACTCCTGTGAATGAGTTTGAAGAGCGAGTGACAGTAACCTTCATAAGAAACATTCAGGTAAGTTTTCTACTAAATATAGGGAATTTTACATCTGCCACACAATTAAAAAGTTGTGTCTAGTTTTTGTAACACATCTTTGGAGGTCTGGCTATTGAAACTTCAGAACTGGATCATAAGTACTCCTAGGGATGTCCATCATAACTCTGAACATCTAAGTGACCAGCCGTAAGTCGAGGACTATCTTTAAACAATCAGCAAGCTTAATTCTCCTCTGCAGGGGTATTGTCTAGCCTGGTCGTGAAATGTCTGTAGGAAAATGACCAGGCTGAGATTACCAGGAATCCAACAGTTACATCCTGAGCTGTCTGTCACCTCTACCATTGAAAAACAAACAAGCATCCTCCTGTTAGCCTCTCATCTAGGTGTCTTCTAAGTAGGAATACAAGTAGTCCTTGACTTACAACAGTTCGCTAAGTGACCATTCCAAGTTACAATGGCACTGAAAAAAGTGACTTATGACCATTTTTCACACTTATGACCATTGCAGCATCCCCATGGTCATCTGATTTATATTCAGATGCTTGACTACTGACTCACATTTATGACGGTTGCAGTGTCCCGGGTCATGTGATCCCCTTTTGCAACCTTCTGACAAGCAAAGTCAGTGGAGGAAACTAGATTCACTTAACAAACCATGTTACTAATTTAACAACTGCAGTGATTCACGTAACAATTGGGGCAAGAAAAGTCGTAAAACGGGGCAAAACTCACTTAACAAATTTCTCATTTAGCATCATAAATTTTGGGCTCAATTGTGGTCGTAGGTTGAGGACGACCTGTACATAAGCTACCTTTAAGTCAGTTAGTTGATCCAGGGAGCCTAGTATTTCCTATTTCAAATGGCAGCAATAATCTGTTTCGAGATGACTTTTCTTCTGATTTGATATCCGAGACTCATTTTAGAGGTGCTAAGAAACGGACTTGCAGTTTTGTTCACATGAGGCCTGCAGCTGAGCTACAGGTTAACTTGTTCCTGTTCTATCACATCCTATGCTAAGCACATTGGGCTCCAAGCATACTCTACAGTTCTTGGTTGCATTTAATCTCCGATCTTTCCATTTAACGTTGATGTTTTTCAGATCATTCCGAGATGTTTGGTGACAGGTTTTCCTTTGGCCTTCCTTTTTTTCTCCAACCATCCTGTGGTATCCAATTGATTGAGATTGCTGGACGTTGCATGTGTCTAGCAAAGCGCATTCTTCGTTTTTGTCACTATCTCAGACTCTCCTTATAGGATTTTCTCATTTGGGACATTCTGTTACGGCTAATAAAATGTAGTGAGATAGGACTCAGTACCGCAGGGAGAATTACAGACTGACAAAAGATAAATGCATGAAGAATAAGTAAAGATTGCCGAAGATTGGTAGGGCATAGGATTAAATTCCACTTGGGCGTGCACCGTTTAGTCACTGAGAATTGAGCAGCTACAAGCTTTAAAATATTATGGTCGGTCTCACAATCACTTAGATGTCTATGCTGAGTTTGGCATTTTTGCTCACCTGTTATGCCCTACCCAAGGACCTGGGATGGCAGGTGCTATTTCATAGTGTTTCACAACTATGTGAAATCACAGCTGCCCGTTCTGCCCCCCTGCAGTTGGTTACTATAATCTTACCCTGGTACTCCAGGATGAAACGTTGAGAAGCGGCAGCTGAATTGTTCACCTTCACCACATCCAAGGTTAAACTAAAAACAGAAACAAAGCCCGACAGCTGTTGCTATTTAAAAACGCTGAACAAATTGCCGGGTTATTTCCTCTGGTTTACACAGTACGCCAGGTGGAGCCGTGGCCAGTCCTAGCTATGATCTTCTATTGCTGTTCTTGTGGGAAGATACTACAGCTACGTCAGGGGTGTCCGACTTTTAAGACCTCTTGTTCTGACCTAGGCTTCACAGAAGCACGAAGCAGACTCCTTGTCCTGACAAAACCCCTTTTTATTAAGCTAATGTGAAGTCCTGTCATTCACATCCAGCAAAGTCCCGGCAAACAGTCTTTCCAGGGTGAATTTACAACCACAGACCTTATCAGGCTTGGAGAGCTGCCAGGTCGATATCTTCCACACGCCATGCTGTACAATGACTCTCAGTTCGTGACTGAGAATCACGGAACAGATCTTCACACTAATGAAATGAACTAATTGTCTCCTGCAAACTCCACTCCCCTTTCGCTCCTCTTCATTCCCTATGGGAGGGGCCATTCACCGTCCACCTGTGCCTTTACTACAGAGTCATCCCTTGTTCCTTAACTGTTCCCTTCTCCTGGCAGCTCTGCGCATGCGCACATCAGGAACAGACTCCAGCTGTTCTTGAGCCACACTTGTCTCGACTCCGAAGGTAGCCGATAACTGTCAGAGGGCCCTGGCCCCCTCTCTGCCTCCAATGCAGAGCCCTCATCAGAGCCTTCCCCAGACTCCAGGACTGGCCCATGTTCCTCCCCAACCTCCTCACTGTCCGAGTCTGCCGCCAGCTCCGCTGACCACTGGCGGGCCACAACACCTGTAGACTTCAACTCCCAGCTGGCTGGGTAATTCTGGGAGTTGAAGTCCATCGGTCTTAAAGTTGCCAAGATTGGACTCCTCTGAGCTAGACAGTGCCAGGAATGACTGCTAGTATCCAGACAAACCAACAATCTTATGGTACAGTACTATTAAGTTAGTTGTCACTACAAGACTTGGCTTTTAAAAAAAGACTCAGTTGATGTCTTACCTTCCTAAAACCCATGAGTCCTATTCTAGAGAAACTAAAGACTCAGCTGTGAAGGCAAATTTGTGGCTTAAAACCACCAATCTGATTATCTTCGCTAATAATTTTCTTCTGGTTCCTTCTAGGCACAATTGCAAGAGCGAAACGATCCTCCGCAGCTGCTGTTAGACTTCAAATTCATGTTCCCAGTTTTGTTTCCATTCAATCCTTCGTCTCTGACCATGGACTCTATCCACATCCCGGCTTCCCTCAACCTGGAATTCCTTAACCGAGTTTGAAGACACAATATATATATATCTATTTTTCAGCCCAATTTCCCAAAGCTGAAGGGAAAAAAAAAAGAAATGAAAATGTAGCAGCTCTTCAAATATGGACCAAATGATGGTGAAAAAACCAGTACATGCCAATTAATCAGTGCTAAATTGTTTAGGATAAAAAAAATACTTGGGTTAGATGCTTTTTGGTTTGTACAAGGGATTTTTTGGGGGGTGGGTGAGGAGATCTTGCAGATGATACTTGAAACACAAGAAGGGGTTGAACAGTTTGATGCCATGCTAAAATATTATCTCCCACTTGCCTTCAAGGCAAATGCACTGATTAAGCAGGATGTAAGCTTTACTTTGTGAATTATGTTTCTCAATGACTTTTGTGTTGAAATGACAAAAAGCCCAGATTGCCACCCATTTCCTGATTGCCCATGGTGGTAGAGCAGGGGTCTCCAATCTTGGCAACTTTAAGACTCGTGGACTTCAACTCCAAGAACTCCTCAGCCAGCAGGAATTCTGGAAATTGAAGTCCACAAGTCTTAAAGTTGCCAAGGTGGAGACCCTTGTGATAGAGCTTGCTTTAATCTTTAGTTTCTCATTTTCAAAAAAAGAAAGTTGCTTTAGGTAAAAAAAAAAAGGGACACAGCTTGTACAGATATTACTGGAGGTGGGGAGAGCATCATTTCCAATTTGTACTGAGGCTGAGGAATGCCACTTTGCATATGAAGCAAGTTAGTCCCTGAAAGCTTCAGGAAGATGTGTGAAATATGGTTAAAAAAAGACAATATGGTGATACATACTTAAGAAAGCAGGCCAAATTTCAATCACACCATTGTGGCTGCCATTTTGACTTTTTGTTTACCATACTTTATGGATACTCTGGTCCCATCTTTAACTCATCAGGTGCCTGTTGATGATTTTTCCGTATCTATCACTAAGAATGTGAAGTTGTGGGACCATAAACCTCTTGTTTGCTTCACGCCAAATTATAATTTCACTGTAAACGGATTCATTTAGGCCAGTGACTGACAGGGTCCTACTTTGATTTACTGGGGAAGAAAATGCTGTACTGGCTACATTGACTCTGAGACAGATTCCTTGCCAAAATAGTCCACCTGGGACTGTACCAGGACACAATAGAGATATGTTGGCTCAGTTGTGTGTCATTGTGCAGTCAATGTTTCCCTGGCATTTGCAGGAAATGGAGTGTCAGGCTGTGTTTCCAAACCAGTTATAGAAGGACAATGTTACGCACTATATAATAGCCTATAAATTTGTTAATATCTGAACTCTAAGAGAAGCCTTTCAAGAGAATTATCATGGAAACTAATGCAGAAGACACTATCAGCATGTTTATGCACAGAACAATAGGTAAGAAATTATCCTTCTTGCAAAAACTAATCAGCACTTATTAAATACTAGAGCGCTCCAGTCTGTCCATATGGGGGAAAAAATAAAATCTCCCTTCGTGTTCTAAACACGACTTTTTAAATTATGTCCAAAAGCCTACTACCAAACATGTTTTTCCGAATTTTATTTTTTTAAGCATTGCTCCACTATTATTCAGTGGCTATCATAGCCATTAAAGTGGCATTCACATAAAAAGGGAGACCGTGGGAAGGGACAATTATATGGATTAATAAAGACAGCCATATACAGAATTCGCTATTCTGCAATCTCCTTTAATTGCACTTAACTAGATAAACCCAGTAGGGTTACATGCAAAAAAAAATGTGATTGAATGATCTTTTTGAACCGTGCCCAGATGATCTTGGCACTCTTCACTCTTGCAAGCTTGGCAGTTAAAATATTGGACCAGGAAGCTTTTAGCGAGATGAGCTCCATCCTTTTTCAAAATAATTGTGTTACTATAAATCAAGCACCCAACTTACAAAAGACACTCCTCCACTAATGGTTCAATCGTAAAACGTTCTAGTACGATTCGGAAAATAAGCAAAGAACGTGTCCATTTTTAACTGATAATGATCTCCAAGACATCTCATGTCTAAAAGGGAAGTATTTTGTGCATTTGGCCATGGTTGTGGTACTGAATATCTAAATCTCTTGATGCACAGATGGATGCAAACAGGAGCATCTGCTATCTGGCTCCTCTTAAATGCTTGCAGTGCTGCTCCGAAGCTTCAGCACCTAAATATGGCTCTCCGTCATTAAGTTTAGTATCCAGGGATCCGTTTCTTCATAATGCTAAATTCATAAAACGATTGCAACCATGTGGTAAAATAATAGCTGTGGCCACACTGCTTCCACATAATTCTGCAAATTGTGTCAGGTTTTTTTCTTCCTCCCTTGGTCCCTGCGGAAAAATTCATGCTACCTTTCCTGGTGCTCTAGTTTTACCCGATGACACTTTATTCGATAGAAATTTCTCTATTATTCATACTTCAGTGCAAAAGAAAAAGTTTTGTGGCAACATCTGCTTATTTCTCTTGTGATTTTCTGCATTAGTGGCAAACACGAATTCGAGGGTTCCCCCTCCCTCAAATTAAATGATAAATTTGTACTTGGGCAGACCCCTCCTTCCCTCTGGAGTTCGTAAACATGGAACAAAAAGCACAGATTGTTGCCCCTAATAGAACAAATCCTTTATTTACTGTCCTTTTTCTTTAAGTACCACTTTCCAGAGTAATATATGAAGTAGGCATTGGATTTTCTAAAGAACTGAATATCGTAATTCCTGTGTATTCCTTGTAAGTTTACTCACCATCTGTAAAATAATGTAAAAGTGAGGCACTTTATTGAAAAGTAACACTCGAGCTAAAGTGGTAGTCAAACTGTCACGTAATTTTTCACCCATTGTGGCCAGTTTACTCCTGCACATTGGACCTTTTCTCTCCCGCAAAATATAGGGTGTGAAAAGGGGGCAGGAACTTTGCCAACTGTGACCCCATCTGCCATCTTTTAAAAGTGTACATGAAAAATTATTTCCAAATTTTCCAGTATCCTGCGGAACTAAACTGGGCAAGTGGAAGTATTATGTTGTCATTTGGCAAGAAGCCTCAATTTCTGTATAAACTGTATATGTTTAAAAAAAATCCTCAAACGTTGCAAAGCTTTTAAATACATTGATGTATTTAATTCTTAGCAGGCAGGCTAAAGATGCAGAATAAGATGCAAAACCTTCTACAGAATCTTAGAAAATGTATTTATAAAGTGTGGCTAAAGCTCTACCTAATGGTAATATTTCTCTGCAGGACTGCAAGAAAATTTAATTTATATTATGTATATAATACCTGTACATTTTTAAAATATGTTAGTATAACAGAGAGAAATGGAGTATTTGTAATTATCTGCAAACTTGGATTTACTGAAGGAACTTGTGTTTAAATAACTGATGTCTGTAACTTTTGTGATCTGTTTTTAAGATTACTTTTGAGTTTTCTTTTTAAAAAGCCAACTCAATGGCAGTGCCATGCACAAATATGCTTTCTCTGTCTCTAATTGATCATTTCTTTGATTTAAAAATATTTTAGCACAGATCAAAAAAGTAGACCGTGTCACTTATTTCATCTTTTTATTGTTTTTGACTGAATTCTTTCCTTCAGCATGGCTTTACATTTAGCATTCACAATCAGCATTTTCCTGAACTGAGTATTACAACTTTGGAGAAAAATTTAAACGTCATCACAAATGACTCTTGGATTTGCATGAAAACTGATGAAATTGCATATAGATTTAGACATCTGTAAAAGTCCATAAAAAGGATCTGTGGATTTGAATTTATTTTCTCCACAAAGTTTTAGGTTCCCCAACTTACGTTTTTGAAGAGTCCAAATCGGGAATCTTGGAGATTTTTTTAAAGACCTACAAAGGCGCTAAAATAAATATCAGTAAAGTACTTGACCACAGTATTGATAGCTATCCAATTAATGTTAACAAATGTGCAGCCTTATATATCTATTTGTTTAGGACATTCAACATGGAAAGATTTCAGTAATTCCTGTTGTATTAGATTAATTTGAACTTTTTATAAAAATAAAGATGGCCAACTTTCTTCCTCAATTAAAAACTGCTGCAAGAAATGCAGATCTATTCATATTGATTCATTGATATTAACTATGAATAACCTTTTAAATACTACACATCTCAAGTGTGCAAGAATTAGCAAGTCTTGTCTGTACATGGGGACAAGCAACGAGATTGCCAAATTTCAAGTTACAGTACACACACTCAAGTAATTTCTCTTATCCCAGCACATTAACTATATGGGCTTGCTCCTTCTTCTCAGACTGTTAAACTACAATAGAATGCAGTAGTCAGAATATTCTAGCATTATAAATGTAGCTGACTGTCCATCATGCCAATCTACTGCATGAGCAAGCTATACTTTGGTTTTTTATATATATTGAACGAAAGCTCCCATAAAACCTAGAGAATTATTGAAATAATGCAAATGCTGGAACATAAAATGTGTCCCCACCCCAATTTATAATCGCCCCGGTTTGATTAAAATTGCAACCATGGATGAAATATTGCTACTGATGAAAATATTTTTCCAGTTTGAACAATTGGGTAAACTACACCTGTTTATAGGAGTGACTGTAAAAGTCACCATTATTCCACTGTGCATAAAATACTGTGAAATAAATACTTTGGAATAAAAAGTTTGCTTTCCTTATTTTTCTTCATGCTGCTTTTATTTCCAGCATTGCTTAGTGTCCACTTTCAAAGCTCATTCTAAAAGAGTGAGAAATGGATTTGTTTTATAAAAGCTTTGTAATACATTTACAGTACGTAGGTATTATTTCCTTCTGAAGTTCCAAGTGTCACACACAAAAGCTTCAATGGGAGTTTTCAAGATTGCTTCTTAAATTATTGTAAAGTGTTTTTGGAAGCAAATATAGTTGGGTTGATGAATGTGTCAAACCCAAGTGGTCTGTTGGAAGAAAGTTTCTGAAATATATTTCAATGGATACCTACTATATGGGATGTGTACTTTAAAAGTTTGCATTTTTAATGGAGCATATAGGCCTATCTTAGCATGCCAACGGTATCAATTAAGGTAAGGTAAAAAGAGCTGCTGTGGCACAGTGGTTAGAATGCAAGTACTGCAGGCTATTTCTGCTGACTGCTGGCTGCCAGCAATTTGGCAGTTCGAATCTCACCCAGCTCAGGGTTGACTCAGGCTTCCATCCTTCCAAGGTAGGTAAAATGAGGAGCCAGATCGTTGGGGTTATTTTTTTCAACTTCTTTCTGCATGAATTAGATGTTATCTGTCCACAGAGTTGATATGTTTGGTGAACACTTCCAAATCCTGTGTTTTGATCTTGATCCAAGTATTGTCCTATACCAATGAGAGGGTGGAATTCCTATAAAGGAGTTTAGGGCTTTGGTTTCTACCTGTTCTATATAGATTGGCCATAATGGGGGACACAGGTGAACCCATGGTGCAGCTGTGTTTTTGTCTGTGGAAACCATTGTATTTAAAATAGGTAGTGGTCAGGCAGAGGTCCAGCATGGCACATATATGGTCTGGGCTGATTGGTTCTGTCACCTAAGATGCTGTCTTGTAGCGGTCGTTTCTTCACTACCATGGCAGTTTCAGTTGCTGGAATGCAGGTGAAGAGGGAAGTCACATCATAGGAAATCGTGGTCTCATCCAGGCCCAGCTTTAGATTCTAAACCTTGCTGGCGAAGTCCTGTGAATTGTTGATGTGATGGGTGGTGTTGCCAACTAGAGGAACTAATAAGGTGGTTAGATGTTTTGCAATGTTGTAAGTGACAGAGTTGTTGCTGCTGACAACTGGTCCGACTAGAGTTCCCTCTGTGGATTTTGGGGAGTCCATATATGCATGGTATGGCTTCCCCAAGGTATAAAGACAGTAGTATTGGGACTGGTCAACGGCATTGTTCTTCAGTAGTTGTTGCAAGAAATCAATGACCTTTTTCTTGTAAATGCTGGTGGGATCTCTTCAGAGTCTCATTCGTGGCAGTGTGCTTCAGAAGACTTTACTTTGGCCTTGGATTCATCTGTGTTCAGGATGACTGCATCTTCCTTTATCTGCTGGCAGGATGGTGATGTTTAGATCTCTTCCTAAAGATGTCACTGCTCACCTTTCTTAAATTATGAGTTGGAAGGGGGTCTTTTGGCATTAGCGAAGGCTGCAGATCAGGAGCGGGTTCCAAATCCTGTCACTACCGGTTCACATGTGCAGAAGCATCCAGGCGGGTGGGCGGAGCCTCCTGCCGCCGCCACTACCAGTTCTCCAGATCCGGTGCGAACCAGTAGCAACCCATCACTGCTGCAGATACTTTCATCCTTAATTGTTCTGCCTCTGGTTCTGCCAGTTTATTGTTTCTGATGGCTGACTCTGGTGCTGTGAGATCATCTACAACCAGTAGTTGTTCTGGTACGAGTGCAAAATCCAGTCCTTTGGCTAAAACGTTATTTTCTGTTTGGGTAAGCTCTGTCAGATTTCTCACCCATTGGTCAGTTTTCTGAGACATGTCACTGTCCATCTGTGTTGGTTCTTCTGTTTTGTGTTTTGTTCTTGTCTTAAAGTTGTAGGTTAGAAAATTTGGCTTTTTGTCTCGTGTTGTGCTAGTTGTGCCTTCTTTGTAAATTCTATGACCTGTTCAAACATGTCCGTTGGTAGAAATGATTTCAGCTCTTTATGTTTATGTTCCACTCTCTTTCAAAACCTCAACTGTAAAATTAGGCTATCTTATTCTTTCATTGAGAAGTTGGAGCTGTGCTTTCCATAGGATGTTTTCTGCCCTGTCTCCCTTCACGGTTGAACACAGGTGCATGCTGTTGGTGGTCTGTGTTGTCTGCATTTCAAACTGAAGCGCAAATGGTCTGCAATTGTTCTGGATATCCATTCATACTCCCGCACCATTCGAAGGGTGTTCATCCCAAAATGCATAGCTAGGTAAATGTTTCAAATATATTTTGGTTTTATATTAACTCAGGGTCTTTTGACACTGGGGCAGGTTATGAGCACTGTATATAAGCAGATGAATTATTAGATACACTGAGAAGGGTTTAAAAATAATAGACTAGTTTAGAGTCACTTCTCAAGTTACATAATTGATGATCTTCACAATCCCAACCAACCCCACTATGTGTACCATCATGAAGGCTTTTGCCCTGCTGAATTTATTTTCCTCCTGTGCCTCAGGCTCTGTCAGGTAAGAACTACGGGGAGGCCAAAGCATTGGTCTCAGATGCCTTTGTTAGCACAAATTTCGTCATTCAGTTCCACACAGAACTCAGATTGCGCAGTGGGCTATTCATCACAGACCAGCAATGGCAGGAAGGGGCAACACTCTCCAAATGGGACCATCTGTTAGGTGTTCGAGACAGAGGTTCCCTTGGAAGGCACTATTAGACGTACAAGATGCATGAGTCCCGATGAGCAGTGTTGGTCAACCCTAAGATATTCTCTGCTTTCTATGTCCAACCACTACTTTCAGGGCCCCCAGTTGGTATCTGGATGCCATTCAAGAATCTGTTTGGCAGCACCTTGGCTCCAGACTGAGGAACCACCTTCTGTCTCTAATATCCATCTGTCTGTCCAGTCAGACCAATCTACACAAGGGTGTTACATGGCAGGACTTTAGAAACAGGCATTTTGGATCCTTGTTCCTATACTTTGGAGATTCACTTTGCTCCTTTCCTCCTGGATTTCAGGAGAGCTGTTAAGACCTGGTGGTTCCCTTAAGCCCTGGAAGAAAGTGCACAACATTGTATTTTACGAGTGGGATTATTTATTCTTTTTAAGGGGATTGATTTATGAAGATTATTAACCACTCAGCCTTTGAGCATACAAATTAAGTCAACTTGAACCAGATGAATCAGAAACATTATCACAAAGCAAAATGCAAATTGCAAATATCTGTACAGAATTGTGCAAGCAGAGTCAAGAATAGTCCATCATTTCTGCCCTGTGTGCATAAATGTCAAAATGATTTTCAAGATTCAGCAAGCTATACAGGACCCCCATTCCAAGTAAACTCCATTAGCAAAACTGGTTATAGAGAAATGCAAGTTACCATTATGACCCTTCATTATTGAGCAAGCAATGCTTGCTATTTTTAGAGAGAACTATGATAGCATCTTTATGTTCTTCAGTCATTCAGGTACTTTCAATTCTTCATAACCTGATGGGACATCCTTTTGCCAGGATTATCTCCGAGTTCTTTTAACAGTATCTAGCATCTTGTCTCTCGGTGGCCTCTTTTTCAATTGTCAATTAGTTTTTCCAGGCATCAAGATCTTCTCCAGTAACACCTGCTTTCATATTACACATCCATTTTATTGACTGGTACTACAAATAAATCAGTTGTATCTTACCACTCTAGAACAATAGGTTTATTGTATTTCTGTAATTCCTACTGAAAATAACAAAAGTTTGCAGCAATTAAATTCAAGCGACACCAGTTTTGAGAAATATTTCTTAGCCTTTTTATTTGAAAAGTCTCTTAATGATTTTTGATTAATAAATAAATTCACATTTGGCAAATGATAGCGTTAAGTTCTCTTCAATTAATTCTTCACTTACATTTGACAATGCATAATCCTTAGCTTGTTAAAAGTGCATTCTACAATTCTTAAAAGGGAATAGTGTATATATTTCAAGAAATAACCATTCAAATAGGATGAACATTTCATAACAAAGACACATTTCAGATATAGCGCTGTACACAGTTTTTAATTTACTGAAAACAGATTTGGCATATTTTATAAACCGAGTTACAACCTTTTGCAATCAATTGCTGACTCATGTTTTTCCATTCTAAGATTGCATTCAACAGCTAATCAATTATTTTCCAGGTAATAAAACAAGAAATATTTTTTTAAAAATTGCAAAACAGGCCATTGCACAACAATGCAACATTACTCATCTCTCCAAATGTTAGCACCTACCTCATAAAATTCAGTCATTTTACTACGAGCTGCAGATTCTCCTGTATGGGCTAACAGTTAAATTTTAATATTGACAAATTTTGACGGAGATTATTATATAAACCATTGTCCCTTCTTATATTTTCGCTATTAGAGAGAATCTCCTCCTTTCCAAAGACAATTCGAACAGAAATAACACTCAGCTGGGGAACTAAATCCCAAACTTTTCTGAGTTATTGCTTTGAAAAACGAAAAATAGTTGAACAGAGTAGCTTATTTAGGTGCTCAATCTGTAGCTCATCCTGAAATCGTCAAAATATCAATTAGGTTAGGAAGCGCCTCAAGGTTGTAACGAATTCATGCCGAGGAAAAGAGAGATTCTGAAAACTTCTTTAGTTCCTTAAAGCAAAATCAGGAAAAAGGCAAAACCCCATTTATGGAGTTGCAAACAGGTCTCACACATCTTCCACAGCAGGCTCCAGTCTAGGTCGGTTAGTCCAGTCTTCCTCCAACCTGGAGTTCCGCAAACTAAGCTGGTCGTCCCCCTTCCCCACCTGGCTGCCCGGGAACGAAGGATGGCAGCCCCCACGCCTCAGTTCTCTTGGCCGCCGCCACCAGCTCAACTTCTGTAGCCCGGCTCTAAGAGGCCTAGCGAGCCCGCTTGGATTCAGAGGCCTTCAGACCGCGGAAGGCCGCGTTGCCAGGGAGACGGAGCAGTTACCAGGAAGCGCCTAGGCGGAAGTCCCACCCCTTCCTGCGCGCGGCTCCGCCCCTTTGGGTAGCCATGGCGCGAATTATTCCCCAGCCGAGCCAGAAAAGGGAGCGGGTCGCATGGAGGTTTTCTCGGGGCAGGCAGGGGTCCTTTCCCGTAACGCCGCCATTAGTCTCCTTCATGTCGAGGAGCCAGACCGGCCCTCCCCAGCGTCGGACTCCAGGTCCCATAATCCACAACCAGGATTAGGCTAGAAGAGGAGTTGCCACCTGCCTTCATTATACGACCTCCGATCGGCTCCCCTAAGCCAGCCTGGGCTGCAGACAGCCGGACTCCTTCTCCCATCATCCCCAGCCGGCATCATCCAGATACTCCCCAGGTCCAGAGGAGCGTCAAAAATCAGTTCCTCTGAAGAATTGGAGTATTATAACATGGGGGCAATTTTTATCATTGGATAGGAAATGAATATGGACAAAAAGTGGTATAAAATTAAATAAATCCGGAAGAAAAATGTTTTAACGGGAGATCTATTAAATTGAAACGTAAAAGCAAAGAAATATATATATATATATACACACACACACACACACATACACATATATACACACACACACACACACACATAATGAGCCGTGGTAGTACAGTGGACTAAAACACAGTTATTAACATCTGCTGCTTGCAATTACTGCAAGTTCAAAGCTCACCAGGCT
>JANHZT010001734.1:191663-205072 GCA_032468215.1 Stegonotus admiraltiensis | reverse complement strand
GGGCTTATTCCAATGCTCTGGTCCTACTTGACCTCTCAGCGGCTTTTGATACCATCGACCATGGTATCCTACTGCGTTGACTAGGGGGGTTGGGAGTGGGGGGCACTGTGTTACAGTGGTTCTTCTCCTACCTCTCGGGACATATGCAGTTTGTCTGGGCAGGGGGGCAGAGATCCTCCTCAGGGCCCCTCACTTCTGGGGTTCCTCAGGGTTCAGTTATCTCCCCCTTGCTCTTTAACATCTATATGAAGCCACTGGGTGATATCATTCGGAGTTTTGGGGTGAGTTACCATCAATATGCTGATGATACTCAGCTCTACATCTCCACCCCGGACCAATCCAGGGATTCCCTTTCCGTGATGTCTAAGTGCCTGGAGGCAGTGGGGGTATGTATGATCAGGAACAGGCTCAGACTCAACCCCTCCAAGACAGAGTGGCTGTGGATGCCAGCCTCCCAGGATCTAGTGGCCCCATCACTTTTGATGGGAGGGGAGTTGCTGACTCCCTCTGATAGGGCTCGTAACCTTGGTATCCTCCTGGATTCGCGGCTGTCCTTACTGGACCATCTGACGGCCATGTCCAGGGGGGCTTTTGCACAGGTTCGCCTGATGCGGCAGTTGCAACCCTTAGGGATAGGGATAGGGATGCCCTTCGTACAGTCACTCATCCTCTTGTTATCTCTCGTCTGGACTACTGCAATACTCTCTACATGGGGCTGCCCTTGGGGTGCACCCAGAGGCTCCAACTGGTCCAGAATGAGGCCGCGCAGGTTGTTATGGGAGCTTCCCATTACTCCCGGTAACACCTCTCCTGCGCAAGCTGCACTGGCTGCCAGTGGTCCTTCAGGTCCTCTTCAAGGTGCTGGTACTTAAAGCCCTTCATGGCATGGGCCCAGGGTACTTGCAGGAGCACCTCCTACCGGCCTCCCACTGCCCAGTGCGTTCACATAGGACTGCCCTCCTCCGGGTGCCATCGGCCAGACAATGTTGGCTGACGACACCCAGGATGAGGGCGTTCTCTGTGGCCGCACCGACCCTCTGGAACGAGTTACCCCCTTGACTCCGGACAGCCCCTGACCTCCGTTCTTTCCACAAAGACCTGAAGACATGACTTTTTTAAACAAATTTTCTGATCTGTTTGGGAGTTTTTTATTAATTGTGGGATTTTAATTGTATTTTTAAACTTTGTTTATTGTTATTGTTATTGTTATTTATTTTACTTGATGGTTGTGAGCCACCCTGAGTCCCTCGGGAGAAGGGCGGCATATAAATTTTAATAAATAAATAAATAAATTTGTTCAGTGAGTTTTGCTCCATTTCGCAACCTTTCTTGCTATACTTGTTAAGTGAATCACTGCAGTTGTTAAGTTAGTAACATGGTTGTTAAGTGAATCCGGCTTCCCCCATTGACTTTGCTGGTCAGCAGGTCACCAAAGGTGATCAGGTGATCCCAGAACGCTGCAACCATCATAAAATATGAATCGGTTGCCAAGCGCCTGAATTTTGATCATGAGACCATGGGGATGCTGCGATGGTCGTAAGTGTGAAAAAACGGTCATAAGTCACTTTTTTCAGTGCCATGATAACTTCGAACAGTCACTAAATGAACTGTTGTAAGTCGAGGACTACCTGTATATTGCCTTGAGCATTGAAAAGATAAGTGGAATTTAAATATATTCTGTGAATACTTGAATAGCTCAGGTGCTTTGCACCAATGGTCCACTTCTCCAGATTGTAGATCCATTGTAGATCCATTGAGATCAAGGTCTCTCTGCCATAGCAATAGCAGTAGCACTTAGACTTATATACCGCTTCTCAGTGCTTTACAGCCCTCTCTAAGTTTTAAAGAATCAGCATATTTTCCCCCAACAATCTGGGTCCTCATTTTACCCACCTCAGAAGGATGGAAGGCTGAGTCAGCCATGAGCCCGGTGAGATTTGAACTGCCAAATTGCAGGCAGCTGGCAGTCCGCAGAAGTAGCCTGCAGTTCTGCACTCTAACCACTGTGCCACCGCTGCTCATCATACCAGTTCTATAGTATATATGCTAGTTATTGTTTCTGAGAGTGTTAATAATGAAAGGTACTGCATATTGGCAATAATGTTTTTGTTTTTGTTTAATTCTTTCGCAACTTTAACAAGAATGATATTAAACAACAGAGATACTGAACAACAAAAAGGGAATGGACAGGAAGTGGAACTGATTCCTGTGGGAATATTTTGACTAGCATGTTAGCTTGTCAGCTTTTGACTCATTCATCCAAAGATTGCTCTATTTATTTTTGGTAACATAATTACCTCAGAAGAAAGAAATGGCTATCTAGTTTTGTATTATTGTCAAGGAACTAACATAGATGAGGGTCCAGGAAGTCACTGGGAGTTGATTTTAATTTTTTAGAAATCTTTTTAGATAGTGACTCTGATATTGAAGTATTAAAATAAGATTTAATAGAAGTGTTGCAGGAACAAGTCTGCGATTCAAGTCTGAATAGTAACTTAAGTGTTACACCCATTCACAAAGTAAGAAGGAAAGTGACAAAGATATATTTAATGCCATATCTATCTTCCTTGTTTGTTTATCCAGAATAGAAGGAAAGGATGGAAAAAATATTGCAATGCAGCTTCTTTAGCAGAGCTAGCACAATTTTAAATTTGTATATCATTTAGTGACCTTTATTGATTGCAGCTCTGTGGCATCGATATTGTACTTCTTCCCAATCAGACATCATCTAGATGTGTTGGACTACATCATCCTTGGCTAGCATGGTCCATGAAAGCTGTAATCCAACCTATTTGGAGGGCTTTACATTGGAGAACACAAAATATTGTGTGACTCAAAAACCCATGTTATATAGCTTAATCTTATTATTTCTCTCTGTCTTTGTTAATCTCGGAAGAGGCAGTATATTCCTGCTCAGGAACTGAAAAATGGTCATGTCTTCCCTCCAGTGAGAATGGAGATACCATTATGACATCAATGAAGAAGGGTTGTGAAAGTTTCATGAGATAAATAAAAAAGGCAAAACATACTTAAAGAGTGTTGTGACCCCAGCCCCGGAGGCTGATTTATCTTCGCATGTGGATTCGGAGGATGATATGGAGGAGGAGGAAGCTGTCATGAGCTATATGCCAGCTGTCACTGGTGAGTCAGCAAGAACTGACAATTGCTGACATGCCTATGGACCCCAGCCAAATTGAGGAGGAAACAGAGGCCAGTAACGACGAGGGGGAGCCCCTGTTGGATGCAAGAGAGAGACGTAGGAGACATTGTAGAGAACAGCTATTGCCACGTCCCAAGAGGTGTGGTCAGGAGATGTAGGGTCACACCCTACAAAGTATAAAAGGGGTGTGACTGGGCTGGAAAGGCGTGGTGAACAATTCGTTGGCGTTTTGGATGCAGTGAAGTTACAACTGTTAGTTTGAAGTTTTGACAAGAGTCTGCATTCCTGAATTAGCCTGCTGGTGGTCTGCCAAGACCTTTGGAACATTGCCCGGTATTTATTGGACTGATATATGCTTTGGAAGAGAACTATTTATTAAAGGGCCAGCTTCAGTCTGTCTAGCCTGCGTTTGTTACTGCTGGGTTATTTGAGCCTCTGCAAGGCCACTCGTGGGAGGGGACAGAACAAAGGGATTTCTACATATAGAATTCAATAGTCATGGTTTTTCTTCCCACCAAATAATACTAATACTAATTTCTATTACTAATAGTTGAGGAATTAGTGATATTTTAATTTATTTTGCACTTTATGCCAGTCCTCCTGCTCTATACTTGGAATCCTGGGAAATGTAGTTTTGAAAGGATACCAAGCATTCTAAAGCAAACACTGTCCACTCTGTCCAAAACAATACCATCCAAATTCCTTGCGGTGAGGGAGTCAATTCATCCATATAGATATGTTCCAGACTAAAAACACATAATCTTTGGATGGCTGCTGGCAAAACTAATTTGAAGAGACAAAAGTCACAATAGGTAATGTGCTGATGCAAAGTGGGCAGGGCCTTAGAAAACTGCTTTACAGGTTTTTATACCTATAAATGGTACCACAGATCTTGGGGTTGCTGTGTTCCAACAAAGTCAAAAGGGCTGCAAAAGCAATTATTTGAGTAGATACACACAACGTCTGCAGCCTTAGATTGCCCATGTTTGCTCCAAATTGCCTGTGCTTTGTTATTTGCATTAGCTGGATGAAATCTGTCATATAGGACTACGCTGGTACTTCCCAAATCTGAATAAATTACCCTACTTTGGGTAAAAGTGGGTTTTCTTTGGGTAATGGCACATGAAACTATTACCCATCACAACAGGGTAAATCGACTTAAAGATTGCCACACATAACATATTTGAAACTCTCCCAAAGTTTTCCTATTAAGATGAAAATCGATGAAATTACCAATGGTAATTTGTTGTTGAAATGACCTAAAGATCATTCAGTGACATTTTTGTGATACAAGTAGTCCTCGAATTATGGCCATTTGTTCAATGACTGCTCAAAGTTATGATGGTGCTAAAGGAAGAGGACTTATGACTGGTTCTCAGAGTTCAATAACACTTTTTAATAAGTGGTTTTGGATTATGAAGGAAATGTTTGGAAGAATGACTTTGAGAGACGAGGGGAAGAGATGCTGCCTAAGCAATGATCAGATAAAATTGGAAGAGCCTGCAACCTCTTACGGGGCAAAGAAAGCAAGTTAAAAAGAATCTGCCCTAATGTATCAGACTGTTAAAAGTGACAGATTTGTACTTTCAGACTTGCATGTTTTTGTTAATGTAGCCTTACAATAAAATAGAAATGAGCTTGTCTGGTTGTGTTTCCAGTCTGGTTTACTTAGGAGGACTGACCCTGAGCTAGATGAACAGAGTCCATCACAGCCTGCGATCCACGTGTCATAAGGTAGAAACAGACTGCTCCTTCTCTTTACTCTCCTTTTCTTGGCATAAGAGATTTAAACATGCACTAATGGGTACATGTTATACCTTCCTAGGTACAACATGTATTGCTATAATAAAAGCAGGACAGGCCTGTAGAAAAACACACATGGTGTGTCAACTTGCATTTGTTTAACATTTGTTTTTAATGCCCTTAAAATGGAATATACACTTGCTACCAAAAGCATGTTTTTGGAAACGAAGATATGTTTTGAAGGAGTTTAGCATATAAAGAAAATCAGAGTTCTATGTAAGTACATAGGGGAAGAGTTAGGGCAATTTAAAATCTGAATCTATATGTTTATATTGAGGATTAGAATATCTATAAATCTGATTTGATGTAGAATTAACAATAGTAACATATTAATTAATCAATCAGTCCTGGGTAGGCCAAAGGGAGACAGTGTGTTGATCCCCGAACGTACAGGACTTCGATTCTTATCAGCCTCAAGTAGCATGGTCAAGGGCAAGGACTTTTTGAGTTGTAATCCAAAACACCCAGAAGGCTCCATATTGCCTATCTCTGGGTTAACCTACTCTGCCATAGATGATTTTCTATTACATGGAGACAACACAGAATGGTGACACTTATAACAAGAAACCGATGTATAAAGATTAAACAAAATCACAAGACAATATATTGGCAGCATACAGAAGTCATACAAATAATACAGAGGAAAATTACAACAGGGTTCAGCCAGTACGTTGGGTCATAAACAAGAGGATTTAGTACGATAAGGAGGAAAACGGTCACAAATCACTTTTCATTAGCACCAGAAGCCCATTTTATAAAATACACTATTAAATTATATGTATTAATATTTATTATTTTATACAGTGCCGTATTCTTGTGCATGGCTGTTTAACAGATAATTCCCATGACAAACAGCTTTTTTGCTCCCAAGGACCCGACAATTCAAAATTTGGAAGAATTGGGAATGAACTGAATGAGAGTCAGTAAAGAGCTATAAGTACTGTCACAGCCAGGTACCCTCCAACTGTGCTAAAGAACAACTCTGTCCACCGCTGCCAGCATAGCCAACGGGAATTGTAACCCAGCACATTGGTAGGGCCCTGGCTGGCCAAGGCTATTCTACTCTAACTTTGCCTTTGACCTGCACAAGCTCTGAGTTTTCCAGCTCATTTTACATTTCCATCACCAGCTTGCTATAGGCAAGGTTATGCCATGTTTTTTTGCTTTTCTTTTGTATTCTTGCGTGGCTGTCCCTTTTTCATTTATAATAAAATTACTTTACTCAAAACTGTCTGTGTCTGTGTCTGTGTACACACACACATACATATAAACACACACTTTTGACTAAAGTAATTTAGTCTGTGTATACAACATAACAGTCAAGAGTTCCCCACCATCTTGTGTGTGTGTGTGTGTGTGTGTGTGTGTGTGTGTGTGTGAGAGAGAGAGAGAGAGAGAGAGAGAGAGAGAGAGAGAGAGAAGACAAATAGCTATGGATTGAAATAATATATAGCTGCAAATTTTTAAGAGTGGATGTATTGCTTCAAAGATAAATTAATTAATGTGTAGTACATATTTTCCTTTCAAAAATGTCATCTTGCTTTGAAAATGAATTTCAAAATACATTTAGATTGTGATATGGGATCATGGTTTTACTGTAATGACTTTCAAAATTTAAGGTCATATTTTCTGAAGAATGGTGGTGGTGGAATTTAGTAGTAGTAATACTAGTAGGATCCATGGTATGTCTTTTAGCAGGAAAAAATGTGTATATATAAACATTAGAACTGTAAAATTTTGTAATCAGTCTAGATTCTTGCATCTTTAATGGCAGATTGGCTGATTCCTTATTTCCATGTCATGAAGGATTCCCTTCTGATTTTTCCAAATCTGTTCTCTATTAAATGGACAGCCAAGTCAGCCAACAGTCAGATTTTTCCCTTCTATTTAGGTGGCAGTGCTACTTGCTGGAGTTCATTGGTGGTTGTAGGAACACAAAAATCCTAGCAGAAATCCTTTCGAATCTAATTATGGAAATTGGAAGGAAAGCGATTAAAAAATGATTGTTACCTCAAACCTATCTGGGCACAGTATTGCCAACTCCACAGCAGTAATGCTATGTACAGTTAGACCTGCATAAACCTCATTCACTTACAAGGGATTTGTTCTGTTATAATTGCTCACAGGGGGCAAGGTCTAACAAAGAATGTACCTCCACGTCCACTTATTGTAAGTAGCCCAATAAGACCTCAGAAAACCAACATATATAGGACTGGATGAAATTATTCAACTCAACTCACACAGAGAATATCTTAGGCATCATGAAACAGCTAAAAATTAATATATTGATTTGTTATTTTAATACATCATTTTTTTTTTGGTTTCAGGTGTTTTAGGTATTCAAGCTTTGGCTAAATCTTCTACAATCTCAAGACTTCTAAAGTTTTGTAAAAGGGGAAACATTGTAATGGAATACAAAACTAAGAACAAAACAGTGAGGACTGCTGCAAACACAATTCATATAATTCCAGAGAAACTCCAGTCCAGAGGAGTTAGCAGTAGAGAAAAGCGTAAAATGACAAGACAAGACTAATCCTTGTCCCACGGTGCAGATTTTGAAATCTAGACTAAATGTATTGAGATCAAATGTCCTTTTAAGGACATGGTCTGAATGTATCATGCGGATATGAGATCCTGCAAGCACTTATGCACACATCACTAGTGGTTTTTTTGGGCGGGGGGAGGAAAGCAAGGACATGGACTTATCAGTGATATACGGGCACAAAAGTACTTGCAGAATTCAAATACTGGAACTTGTACATTCTCACCTTAGTACAAAAGATGGAAACGTATCAATTCAATGCCATTTGATGAAAAGTCCTCTTCAAGACAGACAAAAATGGTAAGTCTCCAGAGTTATCAATGTGGATGAATCATAACAGTCATGATCTATATATATATATTTTTCCCTCTGGGGAAATTCAATACATTCCCTCCCCCCGTCACAGTGTACATGATTTTAATTTGCCTGGCTAACTTCAGGGAGAGTGTTTATGCACACCTGGTTTTTCTATAGCTTAGCTGGCCTTAGCTATAGAAATTATAAAGCATTTCCACTGACTAATATGTACACGGGATAATTAAAGGAGACAGATGTAGTTCTCTTGGGTGCTATCCTGTTCCGGTGCCAGTTTAGTCTTCTGAGAGACGGCATTTCAGGTCTGTGGGAGGGGTTCTGCCACTTTGCTGCTGCTCCAGCTGCTGCTGCCACCACTGTCACCTGGGGGTTCCTGAAAGGGAAAGGGAAAAGGGAGGAAAACAAAACCAAAGGAAGTTTAGGTTATTCACTTCTGGGATTTTGGACAGCTCAGAAGATTTTGCTAGATGTGTGCAATGATTACAATGATCTCATGATGTCCCTCTGAGGGACCTCTCATTCTACCATGTTTGATGGGCACTATTCCTAGCCAGGTGTGTATAGGATTGCAGCTCTTTATTTCTGACATTCACAAATTGCTCTGTGAATTATCTAATCCTGAAAATGAATATCAATAACATGAAAAGAAATGTTTACTAGGGTTTTCTGCTCTTCCCCACCCCGCCACCCTCCAAGTTTGAATTCACCTTCCAATTCTGCCAAAAAGAGCTTCATTACTGGAAACATTGATCTCACACAGATTTTTAGACGAATTTCAACATTATTATTTATAATATGTTTATCACACCTTTTTATCCAAGTAACTTCATGGATTTTTCCCCAAAAACTTTTTCTGGCCATAGAACTTGTTACTTTAAAAAAATAAAATTTGGAAACTCCTGCTGCCTGACTCTCAAACACAACAGTGAGAAGTCATGATGACCCCAAATATCTCCTAGGGGGGCTTTTTAATGTAAGCTAACCAGCCCTGCCCCTTTTCTATATTTTTTAAAAATGGCTATGGATTCTCCTGATTGCTGGCTGCAGTTTGAAAAATGAAGTATCTTTTTGGTTGCTGAAAGATGGAACTGAGAGGGAAGAGTTAACTCCATCTATGGTAGCTGGAAGGCAGAGCTTAAGTTTCTCAAACCCCATTGAGAAATCCTCTCACTTTCAGATAAGTGCACTGACTTTAGCTCAATGCACTCCAAGTTCTTTTTTAATTGAATAATTCATTGCAGCAGACAAAAAAACCAGTGGACAAGAAATGGTAGGAAATGGAAGAGCAATAGATAACATTTAGCAAACACAGTCAGTAGTTAGTATCATGGGAT
This sequence comes from Stegonotus admiraltiensis, assembly GCA_032468215.1. Taxonomy (NCBI): domain Eukaryota; kingdom Metazoa; phylum Chordata; class Lepidosauria; order Squamata; family Colubridae; genus Stegonotus; species Stegonotus admiraltiensis. The sequence continues at coordinate 195,918 of JANHZT010001734.1, read as the reverse complement.
AAACTATAGCAGTATTCCCACACTGAAACAGTATCTATTACAGTACCTTCTGTACATGTTTATCTCAGCGGTGAAATCTGAACTGGTATGCCACCGGTTCACTGGCTGCAGATGTGTGCTGCGCACCAACTATGCGCTGCATGCACGCATGCACCATGCACACCAAATACACACTGTGTGCACATTCATGCACCGTGCGCACCAATCATGTGCTGCACACATTTGTGGTGCACACAAAATGCACACTATGTGTGTGCATGTGCAGTACGCACCAAAGGAGGCTTGAGAAGGTAAGTATAACAGGGTGGTGGTGGGAGCAGCTGTGCCGTGCAATTTAGATTCACTAGAAAGCAGGATTTCCTGCTTTTTAGCTATTTTAAATTGTGCGGCACAGCTGATCATTGGAAATACCAATTTGGAGGAACCAGTAAGGTTTTTTTACTACCAGTTTACTACCAGTTTACCCGAACCAGTGCAAACCAGTAGGATTTCACTGCTGGTTTATCTTACAATGTTTAATAAATATATGTGGACCTGCCCTACAATTACAGTAGAACCTCTGGTCACGAACACGTCTGACCACAACCAAATTGGGTTCGGACCAAAAAATTCACATCCCCCCCCCCGCAGCTGATTTCCCCTTCTGTGCCACTTTTTTTGTAAGCGCCAAATTTCCAAAATTAGGTTCGGGTCATGACCAAATCAGTTTGCGACCAAAGTTATGGAACAAATTATGGCTGTGACCAGAGGTTCTACTATATCTACTGGTGGGATTCCTTCTATTAGAGCTGTTGAGATGGTCTGTGCTGCTGGAGAGAAGCTGTTCCTGGCCAAAGCAATGCAGCCTGCTGGTGATAGATGATGTAAGCTGCTGTTTTGTAGAATAGGTGTTCCCAACCCCCAGGAAGCAGCCCACTACTGGGCCTTGAGCTGTTTGGAACTGGGCTGCAGAAGTGGCGGGCGAGTGCACATGCATGCATCCTCACCTGCACAATCAACGGATGAGCGTGTGCTCATGCTCTCCATTTGTATGGCCGGCAAATGGAGTTGCGCACATGCACACGCTTGCCCACCACTCATGTGGAACCATCCCCCCTCCCCCCCCCTACTGGTCTGCAAAGCTGGAAAGGTTGGGGAACTCTGTTGTACGAGACATATAGGCCGCTGGCTTTTCACCCTTATACAGCATGTTTGAGATATATTCTCAGCATGCCACATATCTAGCTTGTGCCTGGTTCATTCCTACCCAATGGGAAGGTCAGAATGCTTCCTTCATCCACAGCTGTTTTTTTTTTTTTGTATTTGATGCTGGGGAATGACAGGAAAGTTTCTTTTGGTTTTTATGTGAATTCCAGAACTTATCTTTTTCACCCAACTGTCTTTGTAATTCTGCTGCCCCATGCAGGTCATCTGCTGATGTGTGAATGATAGCATAAAATTGAGGAATATTTTCTTTGGTTCTTTTGCCTTGCCTAGTAGTAGTGTATTTGTTTGGGCAGGCTGGGAACCATTAGTTGTTTCTCTAACTGCTTCCTACCAGAAAAAATGTGTGGACTGTTATTGTTGGAATGGGACCTTCAGGCTCCTACCCTTGGCCATGCCTCCTTCTCCTCCAGGCTTCCGCCTCTGCCCATTTACCTCCAGCTTTCCTCCTTGGCTGTCCCTCCCCTAGCCATCTGCTATCGTTGGGCTGAAGGAGAGAAGCTGATCTTCTCACGTACTTACTCTCCTTCAGGATTCTACACAATATTGGGCACATTTTATACTAGGACTCAATAGACTCTACTCTTAGTTCTTTTCCTGACATGGGCTTAATGGTGGACTACCTCTCAGTGCTGTCCCATCTCTGGAAAACATGGATCTGGCTGCAAATTGTAAGCGTTCCATTGAAATATCTGTCAGGAGCTATTTGCTGATGTTGTCTCTTAGGCATCTGGTTAATGTGTGAAATTGCCCTCTATGTTAAATCCAGGACAGGAAAAGAATCTAAGCAGATGATTCCCAGGATATATCTTTTGGTTCATCCCCAAAGCAGAAATCCTGCTGCCAGAAGAACCAGCCCTAGAAATGGAAGGAGGAAATGGTGTTTGTTTGTTTAATGTCAGATTTCCCACCAACGGGGTCAGAGTTCTCTCTCCCTCTGCAGATGAAAACTCAAAATATCCTATATCATCTGAGATTTATAGCTCTAATCAAAATGACACTGAATAATTCGGTTGCCTTCTGTAGCTGTTGATTAAATCTTCTCATACTATACTTACAAAATGGCATGATTAGCTTGGCTGAATGGTAAGGACAACCTTAATAAAACGGTTAAATATTTGATGGGCCAATATCTTATGAAAACAAACAAGAACCCTTCCTTTTGAGTAAGGAAGCATTGTGTGGCCAGGGAAAGAGAAAGACTGAGGAATTAGCTGAGTCCATTAAAATGACAACTTGGCAATTAATTTATACTTAAAGGCTCTGGGGTACCTTGAGGGCTGTTGGCAGGATTTTTGCATGAAGACAGAAATGGAAATTTTTCCATATTCTATCCCTCTGTGAAATGTGAAGATTAATGCTGTGTAATTTCTGGTCATTAACCAGCTTCCCATGTGTGGAGAACAGGAAGTAAATTCTCTTTATGCCTCCCTTTTTATCTTGTGTTGGGGTTTTCTTTTTTTGGTTAAGGTTGAAACTTGCCCCTGGAGATTTTTTCCCCCAAAACATTAATATACAGTATATCTGGATCCCACATACTCCACCTCGGTCTTCACCACCTAATACTTTATCTTTTTCTTGCCAAACACTGAAGGAATTAATCTTGGTCTTGACAGAGTTTATATTAAGCACTCCTTGAATAAACCAAATTGTTTTGAGCAAGTGAAGAAGAGACAATGAATCACAGCAGGAACTTTCCTGCCTTCCTTCCTTCCTTCCTTCCTTCCTTCCTTCCTGTAAGAATTTAAAAGAAAATCTAAGTCATTGGATGAAAGCAACTGAGCTTGACTATTAAAACCAAGGCCATTTTAGGGGTATTCATTGTATTAAACCATCTAATTCTGAATTGGATTGTGTGGGAATCATATTATTTGGAAAGGATCTGGTGCTTTCCAATAACAATACAGATAGTCATCCTCACAAAATGACCATTTGCTGAGAGACCATTGAAGTTACAAGTCACTGAACAAATAATACTTATGCCAGTCCCCAAATTTATGACCACTGCAGTGCCTCCAGGGTCCTGTGAGCAAAATTTTGGCTCTTGGCAGCTCACTTGCACTTATGACTATAGGGGCACTTCAACTCCCCTCTCCATCTCAGCCCTTTTGGCTGTCCTGCACAGCAGCGCTCTTGATGATGTTGCTGGGGCTGATGTAGATACCTGGGGCCTTCAGCAATCTCAGCTAGATGCCACCAGCCCAGGCAACTACTTCAGCCAAGAAGTGCCACCTGAAACTCTCACTGCAGTCAGCCAGTCTCCGACTTCATAGTACAAAGCCCCAGCCACTCTGCCATCCTGTGCTCTACAGGCCCTGTTGCACCCAACTAACTTTCACTGTTTTCTTTCTACTGCTGATAAGTAGTATCTGGCCTGACCCTTTGTGAAGCAGTAGGCTGGCTGTGCCAAGCTTTCGTCCCAAGTCCACTTGCACTGTTCCCCAAATAGCATGTGCTGTTCTCCAAATATCATGCACTGTTCTTGTGATGTTTTGGAAGGCCTCAGAAGTTTTCCGAAGGCTTTCTAAAGCATTATGAGAATGACACATGCCATTTGGAGAATGACATATGTTATTTGGAGAACAGTGTGAGTAGACTCAGGAAGAAATGGTCAGCAGATGTTTCACATAGGAAGAAGGTAAATATCAGCTGGGCACAGAAAGGCCTGAGGAGTGCAGGACAGCTGGGTTGACTGGAATGGCTGGCCACAGAATGGGGCTTGAGGTGGCACTGCTTGGTGATGCTGAGACTAAAATAGAGCCCAGATGAGGGTGGCAGCTGGCTGAAACTGCTGACTGCCCTAGGGTAGGAGATGACCAGGCTGAGGCTGAGGGAGGGGTCAAACCCATCATTGAGCCATGATGGCTCAGTGGTTAGAATGCAGTACTGCAGGCTACTTCTGCTGGCTGCCAGCTACGTACAATTTGGCAGATTGAATCTCACCCAGCTCAAAGTTGACTCAGTCGTCCATCCTCCCGAGGTTGGTAAAATGAGGACCCAGATTGTTGGGGGCAATATGCTGACTCTGTAAACTGCTTAGAGAGGGCTGTAA